>CAWUFW010008950.1:600000-833091 GCA_963921515.1 Calotriton arnoldi | reverse complement strand
AATCCTACCGACTACGTGTTGCTTTTTAATCATTGCATTAAATTATGACGTGGAAACTAATTATGTGGTTCGCAAACATCTGCATTTCCGCATAATTGTGTCTTTGCTACTCTGGTGCTGCGTGTGCTGCACCTGTTGTTTGAAGATTGCATTACTGCTTCCCATGTTGTACTTTGATGCCAGTGCAGCTTAAAACATCTTTTCACTTCACAAAGCCAAACTGATTGGCTTTGAAAATTAAAGATTCTGGTGGTTGGTGGTACAATACATTGGCATTTAAACACTAAAAACATCTTTAGCTTCGAAGTAGGAGCATTGTGTACATGAGGATAATTATAATTAAGGCTCTCTGTTTTCCACTTTTACAGATAAATACAGACAGAAAACCATTTAGTTTCTTGTCTGTATTTTTTTTAAAATATGGATAAAAATGGAAATTGGGTGCTTTTTTGAGTGATTCTAAATACACTTTGCCTTGATTGCCAGGCCAATAACTGTGTGGACTGATAGGTAAAGGGGTTAAAAAAGAAAGACATTTTGGTAAAGAGGATTAAACTGCAGTAGATATGCACAAAGCTGATACTGAAATGCACATACTCTCATATAAGTGCATTGATTTATCTTCAGCATTTGTTCATATCACTAAAACCTGGCAGACATTCAGCATGGCTCCATATTTATTGGTTAAATAAATATGGAAATATACCAGTTTCAGCTTTATTTTTCTCACAAAACCCATAATAAATATGGATAAATACAGATAAAGTTGCCAAAAAATAAATATGGATAAATACAGACGTAAAAGTCCAAAAAATGAACACCATAAAACCGGGAGCCCTAATTATAATAGGAGCAACTGGGTTTGCAGACAATGAGTCTATTATCTAACAATACATCTTCTATGAGGTTGTGTAAAACACAAGGCGCTGCTGAGATTCGAACTCAGGATCTCCTGTTTCCTAGACAGGCGCTTTAACCAACTAAGCCACAGCTCCTACTCCGGTGCAAGAGTCACCACTGTACCTTCTGTCCTGGTGTCACTGTGAGGCACTGCATATTTTTCTGTCTTGAAAGCTTTGATATTTTCCAGCTGCTACCGAAAAGAAAATGGAGAAGGAAAATCTCATATTGGAATGGAAATATTACAAAGAGGGTCATGAAAAACGAATATCATTATACGTACGTATCTGTATTTATTTTGAAATCTTTTACACTGGTGGACGAGGGGCTCGATACATTCGTTAAATTAAACCAGAGTAAAATGATTTAAAGGTCACCAATATATACAATATAATTTCCTGATGCCTACATTAACCATGTGCTCTTTCCTTCACCTCTCGTGACCTCTAGACATCCCACCAAGAAGCAGAGGAACCGCCACTCATGGAGTGAAAGTGTCACCTTAGTGACGCGTCCATGTTCAAACAGCGCTTCAAAAAGTGCAGGTTGAGAGCCCCATGAAAACATGGCGGAGGCGGGTAGGCTGTTAACCCGCAGTGCCCTTTAGATGGCTCTAGCAATACCCACCATTATCCTGGTCCAAACATCAGCAACCAGAGCTCAGTAAATTACCAGAATAAACAACAACCTTATAAGGTGTTTTTAAAGCCTTGTGCTTTAATGGATGTCTCTTCAACTTTATGGAAAAACTGTGGCCTGTATGGGGATCAAACCTACAACCTTGGTGTTATTAGCACCACTCTCTAACCAACAGAGCTAACCGGCCAAGACAAAATGAAACACTAAAGGAGCTCTAATGAAACTGAACAGGCTGTGACTGTACACAGAGACATTGAATAGACAGACAGACAGGCCATTACTGACCCATCATAGTTTCAGGCCAAGACATTGAGGCGCTCCGATAATCCTGCACCAACTCGCACATACCGGGGAGCTTCACCAAAGAACACGGATATTATTTAATGAGCTGCACTGAACGCGCTTCAATAACAAGAGCTGCACGACCATCACTCCCCAGAAAAGATGGATTGAAGGCAAGAATCACTCCACAGACCCTCCCATCTGCCACACTCACCCAGAAAGGTACTGGTCTCGGCTCAGCAGCACTGCGCATGTTCAATGTTCTGCAGGTTCTTCTCACACCCGAGCTTAATCCATACCACACACTATCACTCACTGGGCTGTCAATCCTTAACCCTTCCCTTCCTTTACCCTTTTCTCTGTGCTCCTTCCCCAATCACTCACACCTCCCCCTCCCTCCACTTTCTTTTTTTTAAGTTTGAAAGCTTTATTTGAATAATGGTAAAATACAAAGGACCAGCGATACAATGAAGTACATATATGAAAACGTATTAGAAGGAAAAACTAAAGAATGGCTGGCATATAGACAAATGAAAGCTTTTTAAGGATTTTTTGAGGAGTAAGGGAATTGAAAGAGGGAGAGGGAAGGGAAGGGGAAGGTAGGGAAAGGTAAGTCTTTCATAATGATAAGATAAAAAAAAATGCATGTTACCATAGGAACGTGAATAAACTCCTAATAAAATTAATAAGAATAAAAAAGATAGGTATATATATATATAATGAAGAACAGAGAATATATACATTCAAGGAGGTCTAAAATGTTCAGAATTAAACGAGAGTTTTTTGCTAACACTAGATTGTCTAAATAAGAAGTAAGAGGCAACCAAAAGAGATCTCTATTAACCTTTGGCTTGCAGGAGGAGGCGAATGCAACATCAAGGCGATGAAAATGACATAGGCTATTCCACCAGTGTTGTACAGAGAGTTTTTGAAGAGATTTCCAATTGAGAGAGATATGTTGGAAAGCTAAGGCCAGCATAAGGTCGAGAAGACCATGTTCATGGGAAGAGAGGTCTAAGAGGTCGGAAAGGCTTCCAGAGAAAAGAAGAGGGAGGGAATAAGGAAAGGAAATATTAAACATACTAGAAATATAGGTCCAGACCTTGTCCCAAAAGTTTGAAACTGGAGGGCAAAAGAAAAGGAGATGTATAAGATAAGCTGTAGGAGAGTTGCAGGTCCAACAGTTGGAGTCAGTGGAATGGGAGAAGCGAGCTATAGAAATAGGTGTAAGATAGAGTCTATGGTAAAGGAAAAATATAGATTGGGTGAGAGAAGCAGATCGAGAAATTTTAAGAGAACGGGACCAAAATTTGTCCCAGAAATTAATGGTCCATTCACACTCCAGGTCCGATTCCCAAGAGAGTTCCAATTTGGATTTAGATCGTTCTGGATTAGGAGCTGAGAAGTATTTATATATGAGAGAAGCTTTGGGTGAAGAGAGAAGAATCTTCAGAAGAGAATTGTCAGCAGCGGAAAGAGGAGAAGAGGGAAGAGAGTAATAGAAATCGAGAAAGACCGATATTAGAATAGCACATTTCTGCAAAAAGGAACGGGGACAGTGGAATAAAGCTTGGAATTGAGGAAAAGAGCAAGGAGATGAACCATCAAAAAGATGTTTAACCCAGATTATACCCTTTAATCTCCAAGTCTTCCAAAAAATGGTTCTATTATTGATAAGAATGAGAGAATTATGCCATATTGGAGATTCTAAAAAGGATTCTCGAGAAATGGGAAGAGACTGCACCAGAGGTTTCAAAAGGGAACATGTATGTTTAAACAAAGGAAGAGAGGTAAAAGTAGTTTTGGCAGAAAAAGCCATAACTTCTTTTAGAGAGAAGGGCAACAGTAAGGTTTGTTCAATGGAAAGCCAAAGTGGAGTGAAGGGGGAAGATTCTGAGAGAAGCCATTTGGAAGCTTGTCGAAGAGAAAAAGACTTATGGTATAAGCGGAAGTCGGGGAAATTCACACCCCCATTAGGTTTTGATTTACGAAGTAAAGATAAGGAGATTCTGGCTTTCTTATTTTTCCAAAGAAATTTGGAAAGGCAAGAGTCTATACGTTTAAAATAAGAAATAGGGATGTGGACGGGGAGCATGGAAAGAGTATATATCAGAATGGGGGTAATCATCATCTTGATTGAGTCCAACCGGCCCCACCAGGAGAGAAAAAGGGGATTCCAGGAAGAAAAAAGCTTATCCATTCGAGAGAGGACTGTGGACATATTTAATTTAATAGTGGAGACAATGGAATTGGAGAACCACATACCTAAATATTTGAGTTTTGAATTATTCCATGCAAAGCCAGTAGAAGCAAAAGAGTCAGGAAGACAAAATTTAGTAAGGGTAAGGATTTCAGTTTTATCGGAGTTGATTTTATAGCCAGAAACAAGGGAGAAAGATGTAAACTCTTGTAATAGAGGAGGAATAGAGACTTCGGGAGCAGAAATAAAGGAAAGAATATCATCCGCATAGGCGGAAAGTTTTAAATGCTGATCCCCATAAGAGAATCCAGAGATTGAATCATTGTTACGAATTGATGAAAGGAAGGGTTCCAGAGCTAAAATAAAAAGTAGGAGGGAAAGGGGGCAGCCTTGGCGAACCCCACGTTGGAGATGAAAGTAGGAGGAGACACAGCCATTAACCAATACCGATGCTCTGGGAGCAGAGTATAGCAAGGAGACAAGCGAGATCAGTTTGGGACCAAAACCATGCCATTTGAGAGAGGCAAATAAAAAAGACCAGTCAACTCTATCAAACGCTTTTTCAGCGTCAACAGAAATGGCCGCCAAAGATGAAGAAAGAGAGGGAATTTTATTTAAAACATTAAGAAAAAGACGGGAGTTATCTGAAGTCAATCTGCCCTTGACAAAGCAGCACTGCTCCTTTCCAATTAAATGGGGCATAAGGGGATCCAAACATAAAGCAAGTGATTTAGCAAATAATTTGTAATCAACATTAACTAGAGAAATCGGACGGTAGTTTTTACAATACATGGGGTCTCGACCGTCTTTATGTATAAGACAGATTGTGGCTTCCTGAAAAGTACCTTCTGTCTTACCTGCAAGAGAGAAAGAGCGAAAAAGGTTTAAGAGTTTAGGGAGTAATAAATTAGAAAAGTGTAAATAAAATTCAACAAAAAAACCGTCTTGACCAGGAGTCTTCCCTTTTGTTAAGGCATTTAGGGCAGTGGATAATTCGTTAAGGGATATATCTGCTTCAAGGTCAGAAAGATTAAGGTGAGAGTTGGACGGAGTAGGAAGTTTAGCAAGATAAGATTGGATGAGAGAACTGGAAGGAGGAGCTTCTGGGGTATATAGATCCTTATAAAAAAGTTTAAATTCATTGAGAATGTCTTGGTCTTTGTGAATGAGAGAAGCATCGGAAGAGTAGATAGACTCAATCAGAGTACGATCCTTACGTGTTTTGAGGTAGTTCGCTAAAAATGTACCTACTTTATTTCGACCACCATAATATCGGGCACTACTGCGGAGAAGTATTGAAGATGCATTCTCAGTTGAGGATTTATTAAAAGCTAATTTAGCACGTATCAAGGCTGGAGGTATAGAATCCGTCGAAGAAGTATAGAATTCATGTTCTAGAGCTTTGATATGAGCCAATGTGGTTTTTTGCTGTTGGAGTAAACGTTTCTTTTTCTTTGAAACAAAGTCTATTATAAAGCCTCTCGCGGTAGCCTTAAAAGAAAACCACAATATATAGGGGGAGGAAGAGGGGTCATTATCTAGTTAAAAAATTTCAGTAGCAAAGGTGTTAAAGGAAGAAGAAAAAAGAGGGTCAAGGAGAAGAGAATTATTAAAGCGCCAACGGGAGGACCTGGGGCGAGGAGGGAGCAAATCAAGATCAGTCACAATTGGAGCATGGTCAGAGATGACGATAGGTTCAATAGAGGAGGACAACAGATTTTGAGACAAAGACTGAGAAAGAAAAATATAGTCTAGACGGGAAAAGGAGTTATGAGGAGGAGAGAAGAAAGAAAAGTCAAGAGTATCAGGGTGGGAGAGTCTCCAAGAATCTACAAGGTGTGTTTGAGAAATAGTATTGAGAAAGTGTTTATGGGTTTTGTGCGGGATGAAGCGAACCTGAGATTTACGATCAAGAAAGGGGTCAACAACTTGGTTGCAGTCGCCTCCTAATATGAAGAGATCATCCTTAAACTGAATACATTTCTGTGTAATCAGGGGCCAAAAGGAACAGTCAGGAAGCGTAGGACCATAAATATTAAAAACAGTTAAAGAAATAGTATTAATTAACAACCTAGCTAACAGCCATCTACCTTCTGTGTTAGTTTCTTGTGAGAGAACCTTACAATTTAATTTCTTGTGGCACAAAATTATAACACCGTTTTTCTTATTGTTAGTAGGTGAGAATAAAACTGAACCCACCCAGCCTCTTTTCAATTTTAACGCCTCAATTTCTGTAAGGTGGGTCTCTTGTAAAAGGACCAAATCGGGATTATAGGAGGCAAGATGGGAAAGTATTCTCTGTCTTTTAATTGGGTTATTAAATCCTTTCACATTCCAGGAGATTACTCTGAATTGAAAACCATAAAAAATACATAAAGAGCAAAATATGCAATATTAAAAGAGCGGAGTAAACGAGAAGTAGGAAACCAGTAAAGAGAAGGAAAATGCACATCAAATAGGAAAAGAGGGGAAAAAATAACAACAAGGAAGGAAGGAAGAAAGGAAAGGAAGATTGAAAGCAAGAGAAGACAGTACATGTCAATGACGACTGTAGTACGTACCTTACAGGGAACAAGGAAGGGATGAGAAGCGGCAAGGGACAACGAAGGTAGCACACCCAACAAGGGGCGACACAGCACACCAGAACTTCAATAATATAACGTACGGATAATCAGGAGCGGGGGATGGAACATGGAGGGAAGTAGAATGATTCAAAGAAACCTGTGAGGAAAAATAAAGAATAATGTAGAGAAACGAGACATAACAACCAGAGCAAATAACATAAAGCATACAACAAATAATTGTGATAATGGACAGTAAAGAGCTAACAATAATATCAGAGGAAGAAGTAGGAACAATATCCATCAAAGTAATGGAGCAAAGAGAAGGGTGAGGAGAAAATGGACAAAGAGAACAGTCCATCTAACAGGGTCAACATATTGTAACAGAACAACAACCATCAAATAGGAGCAGGAATCTGAGGAGAAGTGAGATAAGGTATCAGTGAACCTGTAGAAAGAAACAATGAATTAAATATTACAGTCAAGATCCTGAGGAATGAGGAACAGTCTCCATGGAAGAAGTAGAATGAGACTGAATAAATCTTCGGAGATCAGTTGGGTCTTCAAATGTGGTAGTCTTGTTGAGGAAGGTGACTTTGAATAAACATGGATGGAACAAGCCATATCTTGCACCCAAAGAGCGAAGAGCTGGACGAAGATCCAGGAACTCCTTCCGTCGTTTAGCAGTCGCTGAAGAAACATCCTGGGAAATAAATACTTTGGTGCCATGCCAGGAGAGATTCTTTTTGGATTTAGCGGCATTTAGTACAAGCATACGTTCAGTAAACTGTAGGAACAAGATAATTATTCCACGTGGGTGCGAAGGAGCAGATGAGGAAGAAAGACGGGGACCCAGTCTATGAGCTCGTTGAAGATTCAGTTGAGTTGTAGAAGGGAGACCCAGGAACTGTGGCAAGAAGGAGGCAAAATATGTAACAGGATCATCACCTTCAAGTCCTTCAGGAAGACTGTAAATACGTAGGTTGTTCCGACAGTTTCTACTCTCTAAATCTTCAGTCGCCTTTTTTAGCTGCAAAATTTCTTTTTCCAACGACGAGATTTTAGTAGACGAATCCTGCACTTCATTAACATGGTGTTCCCTCACGGAGATACGAGACTCCATAGTAGACCATTTAGTGTCCAATGTTTGTAAACGACCATTGGTTTCCTCAATAAAGGGTCGGAGGGCACGTAATTCTTCCCAAACCATGTCCAAGGAAACCGGAGAGGAAGATTTTGGAGGGGAGGGAGGGTCTTGTTTAAGCCTCTTGCCGGTGGTCAAAGACAGTGGTGTTTTAGACGCCATGTTAGTATCGTTCTCTACCAAGGTGAGACAATTACTATGTGACGACCAATCAGATAAACAGGAAAACCTGGAGGCAGGAGCATTCAAAACCGACTTCCTGGCGTGATGTAGTAGGCGTTTGCTTCTACCCATGAAGTGTGGTAGAGAAAATGCGAGGAAAGCAGAGACACCACACAGATTAATGGTTAAAGTACCTCAGAAACATTGATGAAATCGACCCTCCACATCAAAAACCTCAGTCATGTGGTAAAAATGTAAAAATATGAAGCAGACGATGACATAAAGCAACCAGAAGCATCGTATGAGGAATTATGAGGAGAAAATCGGAGGAGAAATGCACAAGATGGCGGCCATCAGGCAGTGTGAAGGAATCACCTGAAGATAAATAGCATTTCCCACGGAGATGATCACCAAAAAAGGTATCAATTGGAAGCGCGAACCTTCCGATTCATGAAGGTGTCCGCATTACCTAAAGAAAAGCTGCAGAGCCGCTCCGGCGGCAAAACGAAGTCCGACGCGCTGCGGAGCCGAAATGCTATGCGGCCATCTTAGGTCGTGGTGCGCGCGGCTCCCCCCTCCCTCCACTTTCATAGACCTGGACCCTAGCTGCACCTTCTTGTGTGGTTCTCCAGAGTACACAGCTTATAACTTTCTAAAGCAGATGATGTGCTCATTATTCTCTGCGCCTTCCCTTCATTAACTAACTTCTTTTACCCATACTATAGACCACACTACAGCTTATTCATGAGTGAGTGCAGTGTTTGATGGATGTAGTCGTGGCCGAGTGGTTAAGGCGATGGACTTGAAATCCATTGGAGACTCCCCGCGCAGTTTCGAATCCTGCCGACTATGTGTTCCCTTTTAATCATTGCATTAAATTATGACGTGGAAACTAATTATGTGGTTCGCAAACATCTGCATTTCCGCATAATTGTGTCTTTGCTACTGTGGTGCTGCGTGTGCTGCACCTGTTGTTTGAAGCTTGCATTACTGCTTCCCATGTTGTACTTTGATGCCAGTGCAGCTTAAAACATCTTTTCACTTCACAAAGCCAAACTGATTGGCTTTGAAAATTAAAGATTCTGGTGGTTGGTGGTACACTACATTGGCATCTAAACACTCAAAACATCTTTAGCTTTGAAGTAGGAGCATTGTGTACATGAGGATAATTATGATTAAGGCTCCCTGTTTTCCACTTTTACTGATTTTTACAGATAAATACAGACAGAAAACCATTTAGTTTCTTGTCTGTATTTTTTTTAAAATATGGATAAAAATGGAAATTGGGTGCTTTCTTGAGTGATTCTAAATACACTTTGCCATGACTGCCAGGCCAATAACTGTGTGGACTGATAGGTAAAGGGGTTAAAAAAGAAAGAAATTTTGGTAAAGAGGATTAAACAGCAGTAGATATGCACAAAGTTGATACTGAAATGCGCATATTCTCATATAAGTGCATTGATTTATCTTCTACATTTGTTCATATCACTAAAACCTGGCAGACATTCAAGCATGGCTCCATATTTATTGGTTAAAAAATATGGAAATATACCAGTTTCAGCTGTATTTTTCTCACAAAACCCATAATAAATATGGATAAATACAGATAAAGTTGCCAAAAAATAAATATGGATAAATACAGACGGAAATGTCCAAAACATAAACACCATAAAACCGGGAGCCCTAACTATAACAGGAGCAACTGGGTTTGCAGACAATGAGTCTATTATCTAACAAAACATCTTCTATGAGGTTGTGTAAAACACAAGATACTGTTGAGATTTGAACTCAGGATCTCCTGTTTACGAGAGAGGCGCTTTAACCAACTAAGCCACAGCACGTACTCCGGTGGAAGAGTCACCACTGTACCTTCTGTCCTGGTGTCACTGTGAGGCACTGCATATTTTTCTGTCTTGAAAGCTTTGATATTTTCCAGCTGCTACCGAAAAGAAAATGGAGAAGAAAAATCTGATATTGGAATGGAAATATTACAAAGAGGGTCATGAAAAACGAATATCATTATACGTATGTATCAGTATTTATTTTGTAATGTTTTACACTGGTGGACGAGGGGCTCGATACATTCGTTAAATTAAACCAGAGTACAATGATTTTAAGGTCACCAATATATACAATATAATTTCCTGATGCATATATTAACCATGTGCTCTTTCCTTCACCTCTCGTGACCTCTGGACATCCCACCAAGAAGCAGAGGAACCACCACTCATGGAGAGAAAGTGTCACCTTAGTGTTGCGTCCATGTTCAAACAGCCCTTCAAAAAGTGCAGGTTGAGAGACCCATGAAAACATGGTGGAGGCGGGTAGGCTGTTAACCCGCAGTGCCCTTTAGATGGCTCTAGCAATAACCACCCATGTCCTGGTCCAAACATCAGCCACCAGAGCTCAGTAAATTACCAGAATAAACAACAACCCTATAAGGTGTTTTTAAAGCCTTGTGCTTTAATGGATGTGTCTTCAACTTTATGGAAAAACTGTGGGCACTATGGGGATAAAACCCACAACCTTGGTGTTATTAGCAGCACTCTCTAACCAACAGAGATAACCGGCCAACACAGAATGAGACACTAAAGGAGATCTAATTAAACTGAACAGGCTGTGACTGTACACAGAGACATTGAATAGACAGACAGACAGGCCATTACTGACCCATCATAGTTTCAGGCCAAGACATTGAGGCGCGCCGATAATCCTGCACCAACTCGCACATACCGGGGAGCGTCACCAAAGAACACAGATATTATTTAATGAGCTGCACTGAACGCGCTTCAATAACAAGAGCTGCACGACCATCACTCCCCAGAAAAGATGGATTGAAGGCAAGAATCACTCCACAGAACCTCCCATCTGCCACACTCACCTAGAAAGGTACTGGTCTTGGCTCAGCAGCACTGCGCATGCTCAATGTTCTGCAGGTTCTTCTCACACCCGAGCTTAATCCATACCACACACTATCAATCATTGGGCTGTCAATCCTTAACCTTTCCCTTCCTTTACCCTTTTCTCTGTGCTCCTTCCCCAATCACTCACACCTCCCTCCACTTTCATAGACCTGGACCCTAGCTGCACCTTCTGTGTGGTTCTCCAGAGTACACAGCTTATAACTTTCTAAAGCAGATGATGTGCTCATTATTCTCTGCACCTTCCCTTCATTAACTAACTTCATTTACCCATACTATAGACCACACTACAGCTTATTCATGAGTGAGTGCAGCATTTGATAGATGTAGTCGTGGCCGAGTGGTTAAGGCGATGGACTCGAAAACCATTGGGTTCTCCCCACGCAGTTTCGAATCCTGCCGACTATGTGTTCCTTTTTAATCATTGCATTAAATTATGACATGGAAACTAATTATGTGGTTCGCAAACATCTGCATTTCCGCATAATTGTGTCTTTGCTACTCTGGTGCTGCGTGTGCTGCACCTGTTGTTTGAAGCTTGCATTACTGCTTTCCATGTTGTACTTTGATGCCAGTGCAGCTTAAAACATCTTTTCACTTCACAAAGCCAAACTGATTGGCTTTGAAAATTAAAGATTCTGGTGGTTAGTGGTACACTACATTGGCATCTAAACACTCAAAACATCTTTAGCTTTGAAGTAGGAGCATTGTGTACATGAGGATAATTATGATTAAGGCTCCCTGTTTTCCACTTTTACTGATTTTTACAGATAAATACAGACAGAAAACCATTTAGTTTCTTGTCTGTTTTTTTTTTAAAATATGGATAAAAATGGAAATTGGGTGCTTTCTAGAGTGATTCTAAATACACTTTGCCATGACTGCCAGGCCAATAACTGTGTGGACTGATAGGTAAAGGGGTTAAAAAAGAAAGAAATTTTGGTAAAGAGGATTAAACAGCAGTAGATATGCACTAAGCTGATACTGAAATGCGCATATTCTCATATAAGTGCATTGATTTATCTTCTGCATTTGTTCATATCACTAAAACCTGGCAGACATTCAAGCATGGCTCCATATTTATTGGTCAAAAAAATATGGAAATATACCAGTTTCAGCTTTATTTTTCTCACAATACCCATAATAAATATGGATAAATACAGATAAAGTTGCCAAAAAATAAATATGGATAAATACAGACGGAAATGTCCAAAAAATAAACACCATAAAACCGGGAGCCCTAATTATAATAGGAGCAACTGGGTTTGCAGACAATGAGTCTATTCTCTAACAAAACATCTTCTATGAGGTTGTGTAAAAGACAAAGCGCTGTTGAGACTCGAACTCAGGATCTACTGTTTACTAGACAGGCGCTTTAACCAACTAAGCCACAGCACCTACACTGCTGCAAAAGTCACCACTGTACCTTCTGTCCTGGTGTCACTGTGAGGCACTGCATATTTTTCTATCTTGAAAGCTTTGCTATTTTCCAGCTGCTACTGAAAAGAAAATGGAGAAGAAAAATCTGATATTGGAATGGAAATATTACAAAGAGGGTCATGAAAAACGAATATCATTATACGTACGTATCTGTATTTATTTTGTAATGTTTTACACTGGTGGACGAGGGGCTCAATACATTCGTTAAATTAAACCAGAGTGCAATGATTTAAAGGTCACCAATATATACAAGATAATTTCCTGATGCCTACATTACCCATGTGCTCTTTCCTTCACCTCTCGTGACCTCTGGACATCCCACCAACAAGCAGAGGAACAGCCACTCACGGAGAGTAAGTGTCACCTTAGTGACGCGTCCATGTTCAAACAGCGCTTCAAAAAGTGCACTTGAGAGACCCATGAAAACACGGCGGAGGCGGGTAGGCTGTTAGCTCGCAGTGCCCTTTACATGGCTCTAGCAATACCCAACCTGGTCCTGGTCCAAACATCAGCCACTAGAGCTCAGTAAATTCCCAGAATAAATAACAACCCTATAAGGTGTTTTTAAAGCCTTGTGCTTTAATGCTTCTCTTTTCTACTTTATGGAAAAAGGCTGGCCTGGATGGGGATCAAACCCACAACCTTAGCATTATTAGCACCACTCTCTAACCAACAGAGTTAACCAGTTAACACAAAATGAGATGATAAAGGAGATCTAATGAAACTGAACAGGCTGTGACTGTACACAGAGACATTGAATAGACAGACAGACAGGCCATTACTGACCCATCATAGTTTCAGGCCAAGACATTGAGGCGCTCCGATAATCCTGCACCAACTCGCACATACCGGGGAGTGTCACCAAAGAACACGGATATTATTTAATGAGCTGCACTGAACGTGCTTCAATAACAAGAGCTGCACGACCATCACTCCCCAGAAAAGATGGATTGAAGGCAAGAATCTCTACACAGACCCTCCCATCTGCCACACTCACCCAGAAAGGTACTGGTCTCGGCTCAGCAGCACTGCGCATGCTCAATGTTCAATGTTCTGCAGGTTCTTCTCATACCCGAACTTAATCCATACCACACACTATCACTCACTGGACTGTCAATCCTTAACCCTTCCCTTCCTTTACCCTTTTCTCTGTGCTCCTTCCCCAATCACTCACACCTCCCCCTCCCTCCACTTTCATAGACATGGACCCTAGCTGCACCTTCTTGTGTGGTTCTCCAGAGTACACAGCTTATAACTTTCTAAAGCAGATGATGTGCTCATTATTCTCTGCGCCTTCCCTTCATTAACTGATTTCTTTTACCCATACTATAGACCACACTACAGCTTATTCATGAGTGAGTGCAGCATTTGATGGATGTAGTCGTGGCCGAGTGGTTAAGGCGATGGACTCGAAATCCATTGGGGCTCCCCGCGCAGGTTTGAATCCTGCCGACTACATGTTCCTTTTTAATCATTGCATTAAATTATGACTTGGAAACTAATTATTTGGTTCCAAACATCTACATTTCCGCATAATTGTGTCTTTGCTACTCTGGTGCTGCGTGTGCTGCACCTGTTGTTTGAAGCTTGCATTACTGCTTTCCATGTTGTACTTTGATGCCAGTGCAGCTTAAAACATCTTTTCACTTCACAAAGCCAAACTGATTGGCTTTAAAAATTAAAGATTCTGGTGGTTGGTGGTACACTACATTGGCATCTAAACACTCAAAACATCTTTAGCTTCGAAGTAGGAGCATTGTGTACATGAGGATAATTATGATTAAGGCTCCCTGTTTTCCACTTTTACTGATTTTTACAGATAAATACAGACAGAAAACCATTTAGTTTCTTGTCTGTTTTTTTTATAAAATATGGATAAAAATGGAAATTGGGTGCTTTCTAGAGTGATTCTAAATACACTTTGCCATGACTGCCAGGCCAATAACTGTGTGGACTGATAGGTAAAGGGGTTAAAAAAGAAAGACATTTTGGTAAAGAGGATTAAACAGCAGTAGATATGCACTAAGCTGATACTCAAATGCGCATATTCTCATATAAGTGCATTGATTTATCTTCTGCATTTGTTCATATCACTAAAACCTGGCAGACATTCAAGCATGGCTCCATATTTATTGGTTAAAAAAATATGGAAATATACCAGTTTCAGCTTTATTTTTCTCACAATACCCATAATAAATATGGATAAATACAGATAAAGTTGCCAAAAAATAAATATGGATAAATACAGACGGAAATGTCCAAAAAATAAACACCATAAAACCGGGAGCCCTAATTATAATAGGAGCAACTGGGTTTGCAGACAATGAGTCTATTCTCTAACAAAACATCTTCTATGAGGTTGTGTAAAAGACACGGCGCTGTTGAGATTCGAACTCAGGATCTCTTGTTTACTAGACAGTCGCTTTAACTAACTAAGCCACAGCACCTACATTGCTGCAAAAGTCACCACTGTACCTTCTGTCCTGGTGTCACTGTGAGGCACTGCATATTTTTCTATCTTGAAAGCTTTGCTATTTTCCAGCTGCTACGGAAAAGAAAATGGAGAAGAAAAATCTGATATTGGAATGGAAATATTACAAAGAGGGTCATGAAAAACGAATATCATTATACGTACGTATCTGTATTTATTTTGTAATGTTTTACACTGGTGGACGAGGGGCTCAATACATTCGTTAAATTAAACGAGAGTGCAATGATTTAAAGGTCACCAATATATACAAGATAATTTCCTGATGCCTACATTACCCATGTGCTCTTTCCTTCACCTCTCGTGACCTCTGGACATCCCACCAACAAGCAGAGGAACAGCCACTCACGGAGAGTAAGTGTCACCTTAGTGACACGTCCATGTTCAAACAGCGCTTCAAAAGTGCACTTGAGAGACCCATGAAAACACGGCGGAGGCGGGTAGGCTGTTAGCTCGCAGTGCCCTTTACATGGCTGTAGCAATACCCACCCTGGTCCTGGTCCAAACATCAGCCACTAGAGCTCAGTAAATTACCAGAATAAATAACAACCCTAAAAAGTGTTTTTAAAGCCTTGTGCTTTAATGCATCTCTTTTCTACTTTATGGAAAAAATCTGGTCTGTAAGGGGATCAAACCCACAACCTTAGCATTATTAGCACCACACTCTAACCAACAGAGCTAACCCAAAATGAGATACTAAAGGAAATCTAATGAAACTGAACAGGCTGTGACTGTACACAGAGACATTGAATAGACAGACAGACAAGCCATTACTGACCCATCATAGTTTCAGGCCAAGACATTGAGGCGCTCCGATAATCCTGCACCAACTCGCACATACCGGGGAGTGTCACCAAAGAACACGGATATTATTTAATGAGCTGCACTGAACGTGCTTCAATAACAAGAGCTGCACGACCATCACTCCCCAGAAAAGATGGATTGAAGGCAAGAATCTCTCCACAGACCCTCCCATCTGCCACACTCACCCAGAAAGGTACTGGTCTCGGCTCAGCAGCACTGCGCATGCTCAATGTTCAATGTTCTGCAGGTTCTTCTCATACCCGAACTTAATCCATACCACACACTATCACTCACTGGACTGTCAATCCTTAACCCTTCCCTTCCTTTACCCTTTTCTCTGTGCTCCTTCCCCAATCACTCACACCTCCCCCTCCCTCCACTTTCATAGACATGGACCCTAGCTGCACCTTCTTGTGTGGTTCTCCAGAGTACACAGCTTATAACTTTCTAAAGCAGATGATGTGCTCATTATTCTCTGCGCCTTCCCTTCATTAACTGACTTCTTTTACCCATACTATAGACCACACTACAGCTTATTCATGAGTGAGTGCAGCATTTGATGGATGTAGTCGTGGCCGAGTGGTTAAGGCGATGGACTCGAAATCCATTGGGGTCTCCCCGCGCAGGTTCGAATCCTGCCGACTACGTGTTCCTTTTTAATCATTGCATTAAATTATGACTTGGAAACTAATTATTTGGTTCCAAACATCTACATTTCCGCATAATTGTGTCTTTGCTACTCTGGTGCTGCGTGTGCTGCACCTGTTGTTTGAAGCTTGCATTACTGCTTTCCATGTTGTACTTTGATGCCAGTGCAGCTTAAAACATCTTTTCACTTCACAAAGCCAAACTGATTGGCTTTGAAAATTAAAGATTCTGGTGGTTGGTGGTACACTACATTGGCATCTAAACACTCAAAACATCTTTAGCTTCGAAGTAGGAGCATTGTGTACATGAGGATAATTATGATTAAGGCTCCCTGTTTTCCACTTTTACTGATTTTTACAGATAAATACAGACAGAAAACCATTTAGTTTCTTGTCTGTTTTTTTTTTTAAATATGGATAAAAATGGAAATTGGGTGCTTTCTAGAGTGATTCTAAATACACTTTGCCATGACTGCCAGGCCAATAACTGTGTGGACTGATAGGTAAAGGGGTTAAAAAAGAAAGAAATTTTGGTAAAGAGGATTAAACAGCAGTAGATATGCACTAAGCTGATACTGAAATGCGCATATTCTCATATAAGTGCATTGATTTATCTTCTGCATTTGTTCATATCACTAAAACCTGGCAGACATTCAAGCATGGCTCCATATTTATTGGTTAAAAAAATATGGAAATATACCAGTTTCAGCTTTATTTTTCTCACAATACCCATAATAAATATGGATAAATACAGATAAAGTTGCCAAAAAATAAATATGGATAAATACAGACGGAAATGTCCAAAAAATAAACACCATAAAACCGGGAGCCCTAATTATAATAGGAGCAACTGGGTTTGCAGACAATGAGTCTATTCTCTAACAAAACATCTTCTATGAGGTTGTGTAAAAGACAAGGCGCTGTTGAGATTCGAACTCAGGAACTCCTGTTTAGTAGACAGGCGCTTTAACCAACTAAGCCACAGTACCTACACTGCTGCAAAAGTCACCACTGTACCTTCTGTCCTGGTGTCACTGTGAGGCACTGCATATTTTTCTATCTTGAAAGCTTTGCTATTTTCCAGCTGCTACTGAAAAGAAAATGGAGAAGAAAAATCTGATATTGGAATGGAAATATTACAAAGAGGGTCATGAAAAACGAATATCATTATACGTACGTATCTGTATTTATTTTGTAATGTTTTACACTGGTGGACGAGGGGCTCAATACATTCGTTAAATTAAACCAGAGTGCAATGATTTAAAGGTCACCAATATATACAAGATAATTTCCTGATGCCTACATTACCCATGTGCTCTTTCCTTCACCTCTCGTGACCTCTGGACATCCCACCAACAAGCAGAGGAACAGCCACTCACGGAGAGTAAGTGTCACCTTAGTGACGCGTCCATGTTCAAACAGCGCTTCAAAAAGTGCACTTGAGAGACCCATGAAAACACGGCGGAGGCGGGTAGGCTGTTCGCTCGCAGTGCCCTTTACATGGCTCTAGCAATACCCACCCTGGTCCTGGTCCAAACATCAACCACTAGAGCTCAGTAAATTACCAGAATAAATAACAACCCTATAAGGTGTTTTTAAAGCCTTGTGCTTTAATGCATCTCTTTTCTACTTTATGGAAAAAGTCTGGCCTGTATGGGGATCAAACCCTCAACCTTAACATTATTAGCACCACTCTCTAACCAACAGAGCTAAACCAGGTAACACCAAATGAGATACTAAAGGAGATCTAATGAAACTGAACAGGCTGTGACTGTACACAGAGACATTGTATAGACAGACAGACAGGCCATTACTGACCCATCATAGTTTCAGCCCAAGACATTGAGGCGCTCCGATAATCCTGCACCAACTCGCACATACCGGGGAGTGTCACCAAAGAACACGGATATTATTTAATGAGCTGCACTGAACGTGCTTCAATAACAAGAGCTGCACGACCATCACTCCCCAGAAAAGATGGATTGAAGGCAAGAATCTCTCCACAGACCCTCCCATCTGCCACACTCACCCAGAAAGGTACTGGTCTCGGCTCAGCAGCACTGCGCATGCTCAATGTTCAATGTTCTGCAGGTTCTTCTCATACCCGAACTTAATCCATACCACACACTATCACTCACTGGACTGTCAATCCTTAACCCTTCCCTTCCTTTACCCTTTTCTCTGTGCTCCTTCCCCAATCACTCACACCTCCCCCTCCCTCCACTTTCATAGACATGGACCCTAGCTGCACCTTCTTGTGTGGTTCTCCAGAGTACACAGCTTATAACTTTCTAAAGCAGATGATGTGCTCATTATTCTCTGCGCCTTCCCTTCATTAACTGACTTCTTTACCCATACTATAGACCACACTACAGCTTATTCATGAGTGAGTGCAGCATTTGATGGATGTAGTCGTGGCTGAGTGGTTAAGGCGATGGACTCGAAATCCATTGGGGTCTCCCCGCGCAGGTTCGAATCCTGCCGACTGCGTGTTCCTTTTTAATCATTGCAATAAATTATGACTTGGAAACTAATTATTTGGTTCCAAACATCTACATTTCCGCATAATTGTGTCTTTGCTACTCTGGTGCTGCATGTGCTGCACCTCTTGTTTGAAGCTTGCATTACTGCTTTCCATGTTGTACTTTGATGCCAGTGCAGCTTAAAACATCTTTTCACTTCACAAAGCCAAACGGATTGGCTTTGAAAATTAAAGATTCTGGTGGTTGGTGGTACACTACATTGGCATCTAAACACTCAAAACATCTTTAGCTTCGAAGTAGGAGCATTGTGTACATGAGGATAATTATGATTAATGCTCCCTGTTTTCCACTTTTACTGATTTTTACAGATAAATACAGACAGAAACCATTTAGGGCCATATTAGCAACAAAATGCGATAAATATCGCAGAGCGCGCTTAGCGCGAAATATTTTATCGCCAGCTATCGCTGGAATATATCGCCACGCTAACGCTGTATTAGCAACAATTAGCGCTATGGCGATGATTATTCCAGCGATAAGCGTATAATGCGAGAATATCGCTGGAAAACCAGCGATATTCTCGCATTAACGCTAAGGTGGATTCAGCATTAGAATCCACCTCCTATACCTTAAACAGGTAAGTCATAGTCAATAGCAGGTGTTAAAATCTAGCGATAAACGCGCTTAGCGCGATTTATTTTATCGCTTCGCCTGCCTTGATAATAGGGGTTAGTGGTGTTAGCGACTGTTTATAGTCGCTTTTAGTGGGGAACGCCTACCTTGCATGTCATTAGCGATAAATATCGCTGACATGCAAGGCGATGTAATTCCCGGCCTCTAACGCCTGAAAGCTGTCGCTAACGCCTGTTAGCGACATCTTGCTAATAGGGCGTTAAAAATATCGCCGATTTAGCGGCAAAAAGTGCCGCTAAATCGGCGATAAAGCCCTTGATAATATGCCCCTTAGTTTCTTGTCTGTTTTTTTTTATAAATATGGATAAAAATGGAAATTGGGTGCTTTCTAGAGTGATTCTAAATACACTTTGCCATGACTGCCAGGCCAATAACTGTGTGGACTGATAGGTAAAGGGGTTAAAAAAGAAATACATTTTGGTAAAGAGGATTAAACAGCAGTAGATATGCACTAAGCTGATACTGAAATGCGCATATTCTCATATAAGTGCATTGATTTATCTTCGGCATTTGTTCATATCACTAAAACCTGGCAGACATTCAAGCATGGCTCCATATTTATTGGTTAAAAAAATATGGAAATATACTCAGTTTCAGCTTTATTTTTCTCACAATACCCATAATAAATATGGATAAATACAGATAAAGTTGCCAAAAAATAAATATGGATAAATACAGACGGAAATGTCCCAAAAATAAACACCATAAAACCGGGAGCCCTAATTATAATAGGAGCAACTGGGTTTGCAGACAATGAGTCTATTCTCTAACAAAACATCTTCTATGAGGTTGTGTAAAAGACCAGGCGCAGATGAGATTCGAACTCTTGATCTCCTGTTTACTAGACAGGCGCTTTAACCAACTAAGCCACAGCACCTACACTGCTGCAAAAGTCACCACTGTACCTTCTGTCCTGGTGTCACTGTGAGGCACTGCATATTTTTCTATCTTGAAAGCTTTGCTATTTTCCAGCTGCTACTGAAAAGAAAATGGAGAAGAAAAATCTGATATTGGAATGGAAATATTACAAAGAGGGTCATGAAAAACGAATATCATTATACGTACGTATCTGTATTTATTTTGTAATGTTTTACACTGGTGGGCGAGGGGCTCAATACATTCGTTAAATTAAACCAGAGTGCAATGATTTAAAGGTCACCAATATATACAAGATAATTTCCTGATGCCTACATTACCCATGTGCTCTTTCCTTCACTTCTAGTGACCTCTGGACATCCCACCAACAAGCAGAGGAACAGCCACTCACGGAGAGTAAGTGTCACCTTAGTGACGCGTCCATGTTCAAACAGCGCTTCAAAAAGTGCACTTGAGAGACCCATGAAAACACGGCGGAGGCGGGTAGGCTGTTAGCTCGCAGTGCCCTTTACATGGCTCTAGCAATACCCACCCTGGTCCTGGTCCAAACATCAGCCACTAGAGCTCAGTAAATTACCAGAATAAATAACAACCCTATAAGGTGTTTTTAAAGCCTTGTGCTTTAATGCATCTCTTTTCTACTTTATGGAAAAAGTCTGGCCTGTATGGGGATCAAACACCACAACCTTAGCATTATTAGCACCACTCTCTAACCAACAGAGCTAACCAGGTAACACAAAATGAGATACTAAAGGAGATCTAATGAAACTGAACAGGCTGTGACTGTACACAGAGACATTGAATAGACAGACAGACAGGCCATTACTGACCCATCATAGTTTCAGGCCAAGACATTGAGGCGCTCCGATAATCCTGCACCAACTCGCACATACCGGGGAGTGTCACCAAAGAACACGGATATTATTTAATGAGCTGCACTGAACGTGCTTCAATAACAAGAGCTGCACGACCATCACTCCCCAGAAAAGATGGATTGAAGGCAAGAATCTCTCCACAGACCCTCCCATCTGCCACACTCACCCAGAAAGGTACTGGTCTCGGCTCAGCAGCACTGCGCATGCTCAATGTTCAATCTTCTGCAGGTTCTTCTCATACCCGAACTTAATCCATACCACACACTATCACTCACTGGACTGTCAATCCTTAACCCTTCCCTTCCTTTACCCTTTTCTCTGTGCTCCTTCCCCAATCACTCACACCTCCCCCTCCCTCCACTTTCATAGACATGGACCCTAGCTGCACCTTCTTGTGTGGTTCTCCAGAGTACACAGCTTATAACTTTCTAAAGCAGATGATGTGCTCATTATTCTCTGCGCCTTCCCTTCATTAACTGACTTCTTTTACCCATACTATAGACCACACTACAGCTTATTCATGAGTGAGTGCAGCATTTGATGGATGTAGTCGTGGCCGAGTGGTTAAGGCGATGGACTCGAAATCCATTGGGGTCTCCCCGCGCAGGTTCGAATCCTGCCGACTACGTGTTCCTTTTTAATCATTGCATTAAATTATGACTTGGAAACTAATTATTTGGTTCCAAACATCTACATTTCCGCATAATTATGTCTTTGCTACTCTGGTGCTGCGTGTGCTGCACCTGTTGTTTGAAGCTTGCATTACTGCTTTCCATGTTGTACTTTGATGCCAGTGCAGCTTAAAACATCTTTTCACTTCACAAAGCCAAACTGATTGGCTTTGAAAATTAAAGATTCTGGTGGTTGGTGGTACACTACATTGGCATCTAAACACTCAAAACATCTTTAGCTTCGAAGTAGGAGCATTGTGTACATGAGGATAATTATGATTAATGCTCCCTGTTTTCCACTTTTACTGATTTTTACAGATAAATACAGACAGAAACCATTTAGTTTCTTGTCTGTTTTTTTTTATAAATATGGATAAAAATGGAAATTGGGTGCTTTCTAGAGTGATTCTAAATACACTTTGCCATGACTGCCAGGCCAATAACTGTGTGGACTGATAGGTAAAGGGGTTAAAAAAGAAAGACATTTTGGTAAAGAGGATTAAACAGCAGTAGATATGCACTAAGCTGATACTGAAATGCGCATATTCTCATATAAGTGCATTGATTTATCTTCTGCATTTGTTCATATCACTAAAACCTGGCAGACATTCAAGCATGGCTCCATATTTATTGGTTAAAAAAATATGGAAATATACCAGTTTCAGCTTTATTTTTCTCACAATACCCATAATAAATATGGATAAATACAGATAAAGTTGCCAAAAAATAAATATGGATAAATACAGACGGAAATGTCCAAAAAATAAACACCATAAAACCGGGAGCCCTAATTATAATAGGAGCAACTGGGTTTGCAGACAATGAGTCTATTCTCTAACAAAACATCTTCTATGAGGTTGTGTAAAAGACAAGGCGCTGTTGAGATTCGAACTCAGGATCTCCTGTTTACTAGACAGGCGCTTTAACCAACTAAGCCACAGCACCTACACTGCTGCAAAAGTCACCACTGTACCTTCTGTCCTGGTGTCACTGTGAGGCACTGCATATTTTTCTATCTTGAAAGCTTTGCTATTTTCCAGCTGCTACTGAAAAGAAAATGGAGAAGAAAAATCTGATATTGGAATGGAAATATTACAAAGAGGGTCATGAAAAACGAATATCATTATACGTACGTATCTGTATTTATTTTGTAATGTTTTACACTGGTGGACGAGGGGCTCAATACATTCGTTAAATTAAACCAGAGTGCAATGATTTAAAGGTCACCAATATATACAAGATAATTTCCTGATGCCTACATTACCCATGTGCTCTTTCCTTCACCTCTCGTGACCTCTGGACATCCCACCAACAAGCAGAGGAACAGCCACTCACGGAGAGTAAGTGTCACCTTAGTGACGCGTCCATGTTCAAACAGCGCTTCAAAAAGTGCACTTGAGAGACCCATGAAAACACGGCGGAGGCGGGTAGGCTGTTAGCTCGCAGTGCCCTTTACATGGCTCTAGCAATACCCACCCTGGTCCTGGTCCAAACATCAGCCACTAGAGCTCAGTAAATTACCAGAATAAATAACAACCCTATAAGGTGTTTTTAAAGCCTTGTGCTTTAATGCATCTCTTTTCTACTTTATGGAAAAAGTCTGGCCTGTATGGGGATCAAACCCACAACCTTAGCATTATTAGCACCACTCTCTAACCAACAGAGCTAACCAGGTAACACAAAATGAGATACTAAAGGAGATCTAATGAAACTGAACAGGCTGTGACTGTACACAGAGACATTGAATAGACAGACAGACAGGCCATTACTGACCCATCATAGTTTCAGGCCAAGACATTGAGGCGCTCCGATAATCCTGCACCAACTCGCACATACCGGGGAGTGTCACCAAAGAACACGGATATTATTTAATGAGCTGCACTGAACGTGCTTCAATAACAAGAGCTGCACGACCATCACTCCCCAGAAAAGATGGATTGAAGGCAAGAATCTCTCCACAGACCCTCCCATCTGCCACACTCACCCAGAAAGGTACTGGTCTCGGCTCAGCAGCACTGCGCATGCTCAATGTTCAATGTTCTGCAGGTTCTTCTCATACCCGAACTTAATCCATACCACACACTATCACTCACTGGACTGTCAATCCTTAACCCTTCCCTTCCTTTACCCTTTTCTCTGTGCTCCTTCCCCAATCACTCACACCTCCCCCTCCCTCCACTTTCATAGACATGGACCCTAGCTGCACCTTCTTGTGTGGTTCTCCAGAGTACACAGCTTATAACTTTCTAAAGCAGATGATGTGCTCATTATTCTCTGCGCCTTCCCTTCATTAACTGACTTCTTTTACCCATACTATAGACCACACTACAGCTTATTCATGAGTGAGTGCAGCATTTGATGGATGTAGTCGTGGCCGAGTGGTTAAGGCGATGGACTCGAAATCCATTGGGGTCTCCCCGCGCAGGTTCGAATCCTGCCGACTACGTGTTCCTTTTTAATCATTGCATTAAATTATGACTTGGAAACTAATTATTTGGTTCCAAACATCTACATTTCCGCATAATTGTGTCTTTGCTACTCTGGTGCTGCGTGTGCTGCACCTGTTGTTTGAAGCTTGCATTACTGCTTTCCATGTTGTACTTTGATGCCAGTGCAGCTTAAAACATCTTTTCACTTCACAAAGCCAAACTGATTGGCTTTGAAAATTAAAGATTCTGGTGGTTGGTGGTACACTACATTGGCATCTAAACACTCAAAACATCTTTAGCTTCGAAGTAGGAGCATTGTGTACATGAGGATAATTATGATTAAGGCTCCCTGTTTTCCACTTTTACTGATTTTTACAGATAAATACAGACAGAAAACCATTTAGTTTCTTGTCTGTTTTTTTTTTTTAAATATGGATAAAAATGGAAATTGGGTGCTTTCTAGAGTGATTCTAAATACACTTTGCCATGACTGCCAGGCCAATAACTGTGTGGACTGATAGGTAAAGGGGTTAAAAAAGAAAG
Organism: Calotriton arnoldi; assembly: GCA_963921515.1. NCBI lineage: Eukaryota > Metazoa > Chordata > Amphibia > Caudata > Salamandridae > Calotriton > Calotriton arnoldi. The sequence continues at coordinate 808,333 of CAWUFW010008950.1, read as the reverse complement.
AAATTTTGGTAAAGAGGATTAAACAGCAGTAGATATGCACTAAGCTGATACTGAAATGCGCATATTCTCATATAAGTGCATTGATTTATCTTCTGCATTTGTTCATATCACTAAAACCTGGCAGACATTCAAGCATGGCTCCATATTTATTGGTTAAAAAAATATGGAAATATACCAGTTTCAGCTTTATTTTTCTCACAATACCCATAATAAATATGGATAAATACAGATAAAGTTGCCAAAAAATAAATATGGATAAATACAGACGGAAATGTCCAAAAAATAAACACCATAAAACCGGGAGCCCTAATTATAATAGGAGCAACTGGGTTTGCAGACAATGAGTCTATTCTCTAACAAAACATCTTCTATGAGGTTGTGTAAAAGACAAGGCGCTGTTGAGATTCGAACTCAGGATCTCCTGTTTACTAGACAGGCGCTTTAACCAACTAAGCCACAGCACCTACACTGCTGCAAAAGTCACCACTGTACCTTCTGTCCTGGTGTCACTGTGAGGCACTGCATATTTTTCTATCTTGAAAGCTTTGCTATTTTCCAGCTGCTACTGAAAAGAAAATGGAGAAGAAAAATCTGATATTGGAATGGAAATATTACAAAGAGGGTCATGAAAAACGAATATCATTATACGTACGTATCTGTATTTATTTTGTAATGTTTTACACTGGTGGACGAGGGGCTCAATACATTCGTTAAATTAAACCAGAGTGCAATGATTTAAAGGTCACCAATATATACAAGATAATTTCCTGATGCCTACATTACCCATGTGCTCTTTCCTTCACCTCTCGTGACCTCTGGACATCCCACCAACAAGCAGAGGAACAGCCACTCACGGAGAGTAAGTGTCACCTTAGTGACGCGTCCATGTTCAAACAGCGCTTCAAAAAGTGCACTTGAGAGACCCATGAAAACACGGCGGAGGCGGGTAGGCTGTTAGCTCGCAGTGCCCTTTACATGGCTCTAGCAATACCCACCCTGGTCCTGGTCCAAACATCAGCCACTAGAGCTCAGTAAATTACCAGAATAAATAACAACCCTATAAGGTGTTTTTAAAGCCTTGTGCTTTAATGCATCTCTTTTCTACTTTATGGAAAAAGTCTGGCCTGTATGGGGATCAAACACACAACCATAGCATTATTAGCACCACTCTCTAACCAACAGAGCTAACCAGGTAACACAAAATGAGATGATAAAGGAGATCTAATGAAACTGAACAGGCTGTGACTGTACACAGAGACATTGAATAGACAGACAGACAGGCCATTACTGACCCATCATAGTTTCAGGCCAAGACATTGAGGCGCTCCGATAATCCTGCACCAACTCGCACATACCGGGGAGTGTCACCAAAGAACACGGATATTATTTAATGAGCTGCACTGAACGTGCTTCAATAACAAGAGCTGCACGACCATCACTCCCCAGAAAAGATGGATTGAAGGCAATAGTCTCTCCACAGACCCTCCCATCTGCCACACTCACCCAGAAAGGTACTGGTCTCGGCTCAGCAGCACTGCACATGCTCAATGTTCAATGTTCTGCAGGTTCTTCTCATACCCGAACTTAATCCATACCACACACTATCACTCACTGGACTGTCAATCCTTAACCCTTCCCTTCCTTTACCCTTTTCTCTGTGCTCCTTCCCCAATCACTCACACCTCCCCCTCCCTCCACTTTCATAGACATGGACCCTAGCTGCACCTTCTTGTGTGGTTCTCCAGAGTACACAGCTTATAACTTTCTAAAGCAGATGATGTGCTCATTATTCTCTGCGCCTTCCCTTCATTAACTGACTTCTTTTACCCATACTATAGACCACACTACAGCTTATTCATGAGTGAGTGCAGCATTTGATGGATGTAGTCGTGGCCGAGTGGTTAAGGCGATGGACTCGAAATCCATTGGGGTCTCCCCGCGCAGGTTCGAATCCTGCCGACTACGTGTTCCTTTTTAATCATTGCATTAAATTATGACTTGGAAACTAATTATTTGGTTCCAAACATCTACATTTCCGCATAATTGTGTCTTTGCTACTCTGGTGCTGCGTGTGCTGCACCTGTTGTTTGAAGCTTGCATTACTGCTTTCCATGTTGTACTTTGATGCCAGTGCAGCTTAAAACATCTTTTCACTTCACAAAGCCAAACTGATTGGCTTTGAAAATTAAAGATTCTGGTGGTTGGTGGTACACTACATTGGCATCTAAACACTCAAAACATCTTTAGCTTCGAAGTAGGAGCATTGTGTACATGAGGATAATTATGATTAAGGCTCCCTGTTTTCCACTTTTACTGATTTTTACAGATAAATACAGACAGAAAACCATTTAGTTTCTTGTCTGTTTTTTTTTTTTAAATATGGATAAAAATGGAAATTGGGTGCTTTCTAGAGTGATTCTAAATACACTTTGCCATGACTGCCAGGCCAATAACTGTGTGGACTGATAGGTAAAGGGGTTAAAAAAGAAAGAAATTTTGGTAAAGAGGATTAAACAGCAGTAGATATGCACTAAGCTGATACTGAAATGCGCATATTCTCATATAAGTGCATTGATTTATCTTCTGCATTTGTTCATATCACTAAAACCTGGCAGACATTCAAGCATGGCTCCATATTTATTGGTTAAAAAAATATGGAAATATACCAGTTTCAGCTTTATTTTTCTCACAATACCCATAATAAATATGGATAAATACAGATAAAGTTGCCAAAAAATAAATATGGATAAATACAGACGGAAATGTCCAAAAAATAAACACCATAAAACCGGGAGCCCTAATTATAATAGGAGCAACTGGGTTTGCAGACAATGAGTCTATTCTCTAACAAAACATCTTCTATGAGGTTGTGTAAAAGACAAGGCGCTGTTGAGATTCGAACTCAGGATCTCCTGTTTACTAGACAGGCGCTTTAACCAACTAAGCCACAGCACCTACACTGCTGCAAAAGTCACCACTGTACCTTCTGTCCTGGTGTCACTGTGAGGCACTGCATATTTTTCTATCTTGAAAGCTTTGCTATTTTCCAGCTGCTACTGAAAAGAAAATGGAGAAGAAAAATCTGATATTGGAATGGAAATATTACAAAGAGGGTCATGAAAAACGAATATCATTATACGTACGTATCTGTATTTATTTTGTAATGTTTTACACTGGTGGACGAGGGGCTCAATACATTCGTTAAATTAAACCAGAGTGCAATGATTTAAAGGTCACCAATATATACAAGATAATTTCCTGATGCCTACATTACCCATGTGCTCTTTCCTTCACCTCTCGTGACCTCTGGACATCCCACCAACAAGCAGAGGAACAGCCACTCACGGAGAGTAAGTGTCACCTTAGTGACGCGTCCATGTTCAAACAGCGCTTCAAAAAGTGCACTTGAGAGACCCATGAAAACACGGCGGAGGCGGGTAGGCTGTTAGCTCGCAGTGCCCTTTACATGGCTCTAGCAATACCCACCCTGGTCCTGGTCCAAACATCAGCCACTAGAGCTCAGTAAATTACCAGAATAAATAACAACCCTATAAGGTGTTTTTAAAGCCTTGTGCTTTAATGCATCTCTTTTCTACTTTATGGAAAAAGTCTGGCCTGTATGGGGATCAAACCCACAACCTTAGCATTATTAGCACCACTCTCTAACCAACAGAGCTAACCAGGTAACACAAAATGAGATACTAAAGGAGATCTAATGAAACTGAACAGGCTGTGACTGTACACAGAGACATTGAATAGACAGACAGACAGGCCATTACTGACCCATCATAGTTTCAGGCCAAGACATTGAGGCGCTCCGATAATCCTGCACCAACTCGCACATACCGGGGAGTGTCACCAAAGAACACGGATATTATTTAATGAGCTGCACTGAACGTGCTTCAATAACAAGAGCTGCACGACCATCACTCCCCAGAAAAGATGGATTGAAGGCAAGAATCTCTCCACAGACCCTCCCATCTGCCACACTCACCCAGAAAGGTACTGGTCTCGGCTCAGCAGCACTGCGCATGCTCAATGTTCAATGTTCTGCAGGTTCTTCTCATACCCGAACTTAATCCATACCACACACTATCACTCACTGGACTGTCAATCCTTAACCCTTCCCTTCCTTTACCCTTTTCTCTGTGCTCCTTCCCCAATCACTCACACCTCCCCCTCCCTCCACTTTCATAGACATGGACCCTAGCTGCACCTTCTTGTGTGGTTCTCCAGAGTACACAGCTTATAACTTTCTAAAGCAGATGATGTGCTCATTATTCTCTGCGCCTTCCCTTCATTAACTGACTTCTTTTACCCATACTATAGACCACACTACAGCTTATTCATGAGTGAGTGCAGCATTTGATGGATGTAGTCGTGGCCGAGTGGTTAAGGCGATGGACTCGAAATCCATTGGGGTCTCCCCGCGCAGGTTCGAATCCTGCCGACTACGTGTTCCTTTTTAATCATTGCATTAAATTATGACTTGGAAACTAATTATTTGGTTCCAAACATCTACATTTCCGCATAATTGTGTCTTTGCTACTCTGGTGCTGCGTGTGCTGCACCTGTTGTTTGAAGCTTGCATTACTGCTTTCCATGTTGTACTTTGATGCCAGTGCAGCTTAAAACATCTTTTCACTTCACAAAGCCAAACTGATTGGCTTTGAAAATTAAAGATTCTGGTGGTTGGTGGTACACTACATTGGCATCTAAACACTCAAAACATCTTTAGCTTCGAAGTAGGAGCATTGTGTACATGAGGATAATTATGATTAAGGCTCCCTGTTTTCCACTTTTACTGATTTTTACAGATAAATACAGACAGAAAACCATTTAGTTTCTTGTCTGTTTTTTTTTTTAAAATATGGATAAAAATGGAAATTGGGTGCTTTCTAGAGTGATTCTAAATACACTTTGCCATGACTGCCAGGCCAATAACTGTGTGGACTGATAGGTAAAGGGGTTAAAAAAGAAAGAAATTTTGGTAAAGAGGATTAAACAGCAGTAGATATGCACTAAGCTGATACTGAAATGCGCATATTCTCATATAAGTGCATTGATTTATCTTCTGCATTTGTTCATATCACTAAAACCTGGCAGACATTCAAGCATGGCTCCATATTTATTGGTTAAAAAAATATGGAAATATACCAGTTTCAGCTTTATTTTTCTCACAATACCCATAATAAATATGGATAAATACAGATAAAGTTGCCAAAAAATAAATATGGATAAATACAGACGGAAATGTCCAAAAAATAAACACCATAAAACCGGGAGCCCTAATTATAATAGGAGCAACTGGGTTTGCAGACAATGAGTCTATTCTCTAACAAAACATCTTCTATGAGGTTGTGTAAAAGACAAGGCGCTGTTGAGATTCGAACTCAGGATCTCCTGTTTACTAGACAGGCGCTTTAACCAACTAAGCCACAGCACCTACACTGCTGCAAAAGTCACCACTGTACCTTCTGTCCTGGTGTCACTGTGAGGCACTGCATATTTTTCTATCTTGAAAGCTTTGCTATTTTCCAGCTGCTACTGAAAAGAAAATGGAGAAGAAAAATCTGATATTGGAATGGAAATATTACAAAGAGGGTCATGAAAAACGAATATCATTATACGTACGTATCTGTATTTATTTTGTAATGTTTTACACTGGTGGACGAGGGGCTCAATACATTCGTTAAATTAAACCAGAGTGCAATGATTTAAAGGTCACCAATATATACAAGATAATTTCCTGATGCCTACATTACCCATGTGCTCTTTCCTTCACCTCTCGTGACCTCTGGACATCCCACCAACAAGCAGAGGAACAGCCACTCACGGAGAGTAAGTGTCACCTTAGTGACGCGTCCATGTTCAAACAGCGCTTCAAAAAGTGCACTTGAGAGACCCATGAAAACACGGCGGAGGCGGGTAGGCTGTTAGCTCGCAGTGCCCTTTACATGGCTCTAGCAATACCCACCCTGGTCCTGGTCCAAACATCAGCCACTAGAGCTCAGTAAATTACCAGAATAAATAACAACCCTATAAGGTGTTTTTAAAGCCTTGTGCTTTAATGCATCTCTTTTCTACTTTATGGAAAAAGTCTGGCCTGTATGGGGATCAAACCCACAACCTTAGCATTATTAGCACCACTCTCTAACCAACAGAGCTAACCAGGTAACACAAAATGAGATACTAAAGGAGATCTAATGAAACTGAACAGGCTGTGACTGTACACAGAGACATTGAATAGACAGACAGACAGGCCATTACTGACCCATCATAGTTTCAGGCCAAGACATTGAGGCGCTCCGATAATCCTGCACCAACTCGCACATACCGGGGAGTGTCACCAAAGAACACGGATATTATTTAATGAGCTGCACTGAACGTGCTTCAATAACAAGAGCTGCACGACCATCACTCCCCAGAAAAGATGGATTGAAGGCAAGAATCTCTCCACAGACCCTCCCATCTGCCACACTCACCCAGAAAGGTACTGGTCTCGGCTCAGCAGCACTGCGCATGCTCAATGTTCAATGTTCTGCAGGTTCTTCTCATACCCGAACTTAATCCATACCACACACTATCACTCACTGGACTGTCAATCCTTAACCCTTCCCTTCCTTTACCCTTTTCTCTGTGCTCCTTCCCCAATCACTCACACCTCCCCCTCCCTCCACTTTCATAGACATGGACCCTAGCTGCACCTTCTTGTGTGGTTCTCCAGAGTACACAGCTTATAACTTTCTAAAGCAGATGATGTGCTCATTATTCTCTGCGCCTTCCCTTCATTAACTGACTTCTTTTACCCATACTATAGACCACACTACAGCTTATTCATGAGTGAGTGCAGCATTTGATGGATGTAGTCGTGGCCGAGTGGTTAAGGCGATGGACTCGAAATCCATTGGGGTCTCCCCGCGCAGGTTCGAATCCTGCCGACTACGTGTTCCTTTTTAATCATTGCATTAAATTATGACTTGGAAACTAATTATTTGGTTCCAAACATCTACATTTCCGCATAATTGTGTCTTTGCTACTCTGGTGCTGCGTGTGCTGCACCTGTTGTTTGAAGCTTGCATTACTGCTTTCCATGTTGTACTTTGATGCCAGTGCAGCTTAAAACATCTTTTCACTTCACAAAGCCAAACTGATTGGCTTTGAAAATTAAAGATTCTGGTGGTTGGTGGTACACTACATTGGCATCTAAACACTCAAAACATCTTTAGCTTCGAAGTAGGAGCATTGTGTACATGAGGATAATTATGATTAAGGCTCCCTGTTTTCCACTTTTACTGATTTTTACAGATAAATACAGACAGAAAACCATTTAGTTTCTTGTCTGTTTTTTTTTTTTTAAATATGGATAAAAATGGAAATTGGGTGCTTTCTAGAGTGATTCTAAATACACTTTGCCATGACTGCCAGGCCAATAACTGTGTGGACTGATAGGTAAAGGGGTTAAAAAAGAAAGACATTTTGGTAAAGAGGATTAAACAGCAGTAGATATGCACTAAGCTGATACTGAAATGCGCATATTCTCATATAAGTGCATTGATTTATCTTCTGCATTTGTTCATATCACTAAAACCTGGCAGACATTCAAGCATGGCTCCATATTTATTGGTTAAAAAAATATGGAAATATACCAGTTTCAGCTTTATTTTTCTCACAATACCCATAATAAATATGGATAAATACAGATAAAGTTGCCAAAAAATAAATATGGATAAATACAGACGGAAATGTCCAAAAAATAAACACCATAAAACCGGGAGCCCTAATTATAATAGGAGCAACTGGGTTTGCAGACAATGAGTCTATTCTCTAACAAAACATCTTCTATGAGGTTGTGTAAAAGACAAGGCGCTGTTGAGATTCGAACTCAGGATCTCCTGTTTACTAGACAGGCGCTTTAACCAACTAAGCCACAGCACCTACACTGCTGCAAAAGTCACCACTGTACCTTCTGTCCTGGTGTCACTGTGAGGCACTGCATATTTTTCTATCTTGAAAGCTTTGCTATTTTCCAGCTGCTACTGAAAAGAAAATGGAGAAGAAAAATCTGATATTGGAATGGAAATATTACAAAGAGGGTCATGAAAAACGAATATCATTATACGTACGTATCTGTATTTATTTTGTAATGTTTTACACTGGTGGACGAGGGGCTCAATACATTCGTTAAATTAAACCAGAGTGCAATGATTTAAAGGTCACCAATATATACAAGATAATTTCCTGATGCCTACATTACCCATGTGCTCTTTCCTTCACCTCTCGTGACCTCTGGACATCCCACCAACAAGCAGAGGAACAGCCACTCACGGAGAGTAAGTGTCACCTTAGTGACGCGTCCATGTTCAAACAGCGCTTCAAAAAGTGCACTTGAGAGACCCATGAAAACACGGCGGAGGCGGGTAGGCTGTTAGCTCGCAGTGCCCTTTACATGGCTCTAGCAATACCCACCCTGGTCCTGGTCCAAACATCAGCCACTAGAGCTCAGTAAATTACCAGAATAAATAACAACCCTATAAGGTGTTTTTAAAGCCTTGTGCTTTAATGCATCTCTTTTCTACTTTATGGAAAAAGTCTGGCCTGTATGGGGATCAAACCCACAACCTTAGCATTATTAGCACCACTCTCTAACCAACAGAGCTAACCAGGTAACACAAAATGAGATACTAAAGGAGATCTAATGAAACTGAACAGGCTGTGACTGTACACAGAGACATTGAATAGACAGACAGACAGGCCATTACTGACCCATCATAGTTTCAGGCCAAGACATTGAGGCGCTCCGATAATCCTGCACCAACTCGCACATACCGGGGAGTGTCACCAAAGAACACGGATATTATTTAATGAGCTGCACTGAACGTGCTTCAATAACAAGAGCTGCACGACCATCACTCCCCAGAAAAGATGGATTGAAGGCAAGAATCTCTCCACAGACCCTCCCATCTGCCACACTCACCCAGAAAGGTACTGGTCTCGGCTCAGCAGCACTGCGCATGCTCAATGTTCAATGTTCTGCAGGTTCTTCTCATACCCGAACTTAATCCATACCACACACTATCACTCACTGGACTGTCAATCCTTAACCCTTCCCTTCCTTTACCCTTTTCTCTGTGCTCCTTCCCCAATCACTCACACCTCCCCCTCCCTCCACTTTCATAGACATGGACCCTAGCTGCACCTTCTTGTGTGGTTCTCCAGAGTACACAGCTTATAACTTTCTAAAGCAGATGATGTGCTCATTATTCTCTGCGCCTTCCCTTCATTAACTGACTTCTTTTACCCATACTATAGACCACACTACAGCTTATTCATGAGTGAGTGCAGCATTTGATGGATGTAGTCGTGGCCGAGTGGTTAAGGCGATGGACTTGAAATCCATTGGGGTCTCCCCGCGCAGGTTCGAATCCTGCCGACTACGTGTTCCTTTTTAATCATTGCATTAAATTATGACTTGGAAACTAATTATTTGGTTCCAAACATCTACATTTCCGCATAATTGTGTCTTTGCTACTCTGGTGCTGCGTGTGCTGCACCTGTTGTTTGAAGCTTGCATTACTGCTTTCCATGTTGTACTTTGATGCCAGTGCAGCTTAAAACATCTTTTCACTTCACAAAGCCAAACTGATTGGCTTTGAAAATTAAAGATTCTGGTGGTTGGTGGTACACTACATTGGCATCTAAACACTCAAAACATCTTTAGCTTCGAAGTAGGAGCATTGTGTACATGAGGATAATTATGATTAAGGCTCCCTGTTTTCCACTTTTACTGATTTTTACAGATAAATACAGACAGAAAACCATTTAGTTTCTTGTCTGTTTTTTTTTTTTTAAATATGGATAAAAATGGAAATTGGGTGCTTTCTAGAGTGATTCTAAATACACTTTGCCATGACTGCCAGGCCAATAACTGTGTGGACTGATAGGTAAAGGGGTTAAAAAAGAAAGAAATTTTGGTAAAGAGGATTAAACAGCAGTAGATATGCACTAAGCTGATACTGAAATGCGCATATTCTCATATAAGTGCATTGATTTATCTTCTGCATTTGTTCATATCACTAAAACCTGGCAGACATTCAAGCATGGCTCCATATTTATTGGTTAAAAAAATATGGAAATATACCAGTTTCAGCTTTATTTTTCTCACAATACCCATAATAAATATGGATAAATACAGATAAAGTTGCCAAAAAATAAATATGGATAAATACAGACGGAAATGTCCAAAAAATAAACACCATAAAACCGGGAGCCCTAATTATAATAGGAGCAACTGGGTTTGCAGACAATGAGTCTATTCTCTAACAAAACATCTTCTATGAGGTTGTGTAAAAGACAAGGCGCTGTTGAGATTCGAACTCAGGATCTCCTGTTTACTAGACAGGCGCTTTAACCAACTAAGCCACAGCACCTACACTGCTGCAAAAGTCACCACTGTACCTTCTGTCCTGGTGTCACTGTGAGGCACTGCATATTTTTCTATCTTGAAAGCTTTGCTATTTTCCAGCTGCTACTGAAAAGAAAATGGAGAAGAAAAATCTGATATTGGAATGGAAATATTACAAAGAGGGTCATGAAAAACGAATATCATTATACGTACGTATCTGTATTTATTTTGTAATGTTTTACACTGGTGGACGAGGGGCTCAATACATTCGTTAAATTAAACCAGAGTGCAATGATTTAAAGGTCACCAATATATACAAGATAATTTCCTGATGCCTACATTACCCATGTGCTCTTTCCTTCACCTCTCGTGACCTCTGGACATCCCACCAACAAGCAGAGGAACAGCCACTCACGGAGAGTAAGTGTCACCTTAGTGACGCGTCCATGTTCAAACAGCGCTTCAAAAAGTGCACTTGAGAGACCCATGAAAACACGGCGGAGGCGGGTAGGCTGTTAGCTCGCAGTGCCCTTTACATGGCTCTAGCAATACCCACCCTGGTCCTGGTCCAAACATCAGCCACTAGAGCTCAGTAAATTACCAGAATAAATAACAACCCTATAAGGTGTTTTTAAAGCCTTGTGCTTTAATGCATCTCTTTTCTACTTTATGGAAAAAGTCTGGCCTGTATGGGGATCAAACCCACAACCTTAGCATTATTAGCACCACTCTCTAACCAACAGAGCTAACCAGGTAACACAAAATGAGATACTAAAGGAGATCTAATGAAACTGAACAGGCTGTGACTGTACACAGAGACATTGAATAGACAGACAGACAGGCCATTACTGACCCATCATAGTTTCAGGCCAAGACATTGAGGCGCTCCGATAATCCTGCACCAACTCGCACATACCGGGGAGTGTCACCAAAGAACACGGATATTATTTAATGAGCTGCACTGAACGTGCTTCAATAACAAGAGCTGCACGACCATCACTCCCCAGAAAAGATGGATTGAAGGCAAGAATCTCTCCACAGACCCTCCCATCTGCCACACTCACCCAGAAAGGTACTGGTCTCGGCTCAGCAGCACTGCGCATGCTCAATGTTCAATGTTCTGCAGGTTCTTCTCATACCCGAACTTAATCCATACCACACACTATCACTCACTGGACTGTCAATCCTTAACCCTTCCCTTCCTTTACCCTTTTCTCTGTGCTCCTTCCCCAATCACTCACACCTCCCCTCCCTCCACTTTCATAGACATGGACCCTAGCTGCACCTTCTTGTGTGGTTCTCCAGAGTACACAGCTTATAACTTTCTAAAGCAGATGATGTGCTCATTATTCTCTGCGCCTTCCCTTCATTAACTGACTTCTTTTACCCATACTATAGACCACACTACAGCTTATTCATGAGTGAGCGTATACAAAAGGGGATGATGGACGGAACGCTTGAGCCAATCAAACACTCACCCCCAGTCAACTGATCTGGGGTTTAATCCATCATCATTCTTTAGCTCACTTCCACCACCCCAGTCCAGACATGGCCATATGCAAATCAGTCTGACCCTGTGCCTCATGGGAACAGTCCAGCCCGAACTGCCAAGCCATGTCTTCCCTGGACCGGAAACAAGCATCCTAGGACTCGGTTTCTGGCATTCCAGCCCCGCCATCAGCCAGGCTTGCTTGAATCCAGTGGCAAAGTGAGCAAGGGACCCACGTCTGGGCATACCCCCGCCAACTCAGAGGGCGTTTAACCTGGCGCAGGGAGACCCCAATGGATTTTCGAGTCCATCGCCTTAACCACTCGGCCCACGACTACAACCATCAAATGCTGCACTCACTCACGAATAAAGCGATACAAAGGGGATGATGGACGGAACGTTTGAGCCAATCAAACACTCACCCCCAGTCAACTGATCTGGGTTTAATCCATCATCATTCTTTAGCTCACTCCACCACCCCAGTTCAGACATGGCCATATGCAAATCAGTCTGACCCTGTGCCTCATGGGAACAGTCCAGCCCGAACTGCCAAGCCATGTCTTCCCTGGACCGGAAACAAGCATCCTAGGACCGGTTTCTGGCATTCCAGCCGTCATCAGCGTCAGGCTTTGCTTGAATCCAGTGGCAAAGTGAGCAAGGGACCCACAGTCTACGGGCATACCCCCGCCAATTTGGGGCGAACAAAGCGATACAAAAGGGGATGATCAACGGAACGTTTGAGCCAATCAAACACTCACACCCCAGCCGACCAGATCCGAGGTTTAATCCATCATCATTCTTTAGCTCACTCCACCACCCCAGTTCAGACATGGCCATATGCAAATCAGTCTGACCCTGTGCCTCATGGGAACAGTCCAGACCGAAACTGCCAAGCCATGTCTTCCCTGGGCCCGGAAACAAGCATCCTAGGACCGGTTTCTGGCATTTTCCAGCCGTCATCAGCCAGGCTTGCTTGAATCCCGTGTTCGGGAGCATGTCTCCTTCGTGCCAGGCACCGCACCCCCTGCCCCTGTGTCCCCTGCTGCCCTGAGTGAGGAGTCTGTGTACCTACTTCGCCAGCTCCATGTAGGGCAGACCGATACAAAAGGGGATGATGGACGGAACGTTTGAGCCAATCAAACACTCACCCCCAGTCAACTGATCTGGGTTTAATCCATCATCATTCTTTAGCTCACTCCACCACCCCAGTTCAGACATAGCCATATGCAAATCAGTCTGACCCTGTGCCTCATGGGAACAGTCCAGCACGAACTGCCAAGCCATGTCCTCCCTGGACCGGAAACAAGCATCCTAGGACCGGTTTCTGGCATTCCAGCCGTCATCAGCCAGGCTTGCTTGAATCCAGTGGCAAAGTGAGCAAGGGACCCACGTCTGGGCATACCCCCGCCAACTTAGGGCGAACAAAGCGATACAAAAGGGGATGATGGACGGAACGCTTGAGCCAATCAAACACTCACCCCCAGTCAACTGATCTGGTTTAATCCATCATCATTCTTTAGCTCACTCCACCACCCCAGTTCAGACATGGCCATATGCAAATCAGTCTGACCCTGTGCTCATGGGAACAGTCCAGCACGAACTGCCAAGCCATGTCCTCCCTGGACCGGAAACAAGCATCCTAGGACCGGTTTCTGGCATTCCAGCCGTCATCAGCCAGGCTTGCTTGAATCCAGTGGCAAAGTGAGCAAGGGACCCACGTCTGGGCATACCCCCGCCAACTTAGGGCGAACAAGTGATACAAAAGGGGATGATGGACGGAACGCTTGAGCCAATCAAACACTCACCCCCAGTCAACTGATCTGGGTTTAATCCATCATCATTCTTTAGCTCACTCCACCACCCCAGTTCAGACATGGCCATATGCAAATCAGTCTGACCCTGTGCCTCATGGGAACAGTCCAGCTCGAACTGCCAAGCCATGTCTTCCTGGACCGGAAACAAGCATCCTAGGACCGGTTTCTGGCATTCCAGTCGTCATCAGCCAGGCTTGCTTGAATCCAGTGGCAAAGTGAGCAAGGGACCCACGTCTGGGCATACCTCGCCAACTTAGGGCGAACAAGTTTATACAAAAGGGGATGATGGACTGAACGCTTGAGCCAATCAAACACTCACTCCAGTCAACTGATCTGGTTTAATCCATCATCATTCTTAGCTCACTCCACCACCCCAGTTCAGACATGGCCATATGCAAATCAGTCTGACCCTGTGCCTCATGGGAACAGTCCAGCCCGAACTGCCAAGCCATGTCTTCCCTGGACCGGAAACAAGCATCCTAGGACCGGTTTCTGGCATTCCAGCCGTCATCAGCCAGGCTTGCTTGAATCCAGTGGAATTCCCATGAGGCACAGGGTCAGACTGATTTGCATATGGCCATGTCTGAACTGGGGTGGTGGAGTGAGCTAAAGAATGATGATGGATTAAACCCAGATCAGTTGACTGGGGGTGAGTGTTTGATTGGCTCAAACGCTCCGGTCCATCATCCCCTTTGTATCGCTTTGTTCGCCCTAAGTTGGCGGGGGTATGCCCAGACGTGGGTCCCTTGCTCACTTTGCCACTGGATTCAAGCAAGCCTGGCTGATGACGGCTGGAATGCCAGAAACCGGTCCTAGGATGCTTGTTTCCGGTCCAGGGAAGACATGGCTTGGCAGTTCGGGCTGGACTGTTCCCATGAGGCACAGGGTCAGACTGATTTGCATATGGCCATGTCTGAACTGGGGTGGTGGAGTGAGCTAAAGAATGATGATGGATTAAACCCAGATCAGTTGACTGGGGGTGAGTGTTTGATTGGCTCAAACGTTCCGTCCATCATCCCCTTTTGTATCGCTTTGTTCGCCCTAAGTTGGCGGGGGTATGCCCAGACGTGGGTCCCTTGCTCACTTTGCCACTGGATTCAAGCAAGCCTGGCTGATGACGGCTGGAATGCCAGAAACCGGTCCTAGGATGCTTGTTTCCGGTCCAGGGAAGACATGGCTTGGCAGTTCGGGCTGGACTGTTCCCATGAGGCACAGGGTCAGACTGATTTGCATATGGCCATGTCTGAACTGGGGTGGTGGAGTGAGCTAAAGAATGATGATGGATTAAACCCAGATCAGTTGACTGGGGGTGAGTGTTTGATTGGCTCAAACGTTCCGTCCATCATCCCCTTTGTATCGCCATGTAGGGCAGACAGCAATGCTGGAGTGTCCTCCATGCCCACACCACTCTGTTGACTCAGCTGGTGTCGTTCATGGAGGGCATCTCATCGGGCATGTCTGCCCTACAGAGGAGCAATAGGTCCATGACTCCTCCCTGACGGCAGCAGTGTCCCTCCTCCAACAGTCCCTCACCCCTCCTACCTCTGCCCCATCCACACTTCCTGGCACCCTACCTGTCCCAAGCACATGCACACCTGCACATTCACCCAAACACACAGACACGAGCAGCACAGACACATCCACTACAAAAACAAGACGTGCACGCAGGCATCCTCAGGGGACTGATACCACACCCACAGGGGAAGGGGTACATACACACACACAGGCATCCACAGTCACTCCGCAGTCCTCCGATACCTCTCCTCCAAGGCCCCTTCCCTTGCCTCACCTGCAACCCCACCTACACAGCAGCTCTTCCTCTGTGACCTCGGCCTCTTCCCCTCCAATCCAGCTGATCCAGCATACAGGGGGAAGAGGAAGTCCACCCACACAGAGGGGAGTGCCCCTCACCCCCGGACACCCTCCCCCAGGCGCAGACAGACTGAGGCCCCCATCCGCAAGTCCCCCGGACCCGGAAGAGCAAGACACCGCCACCACCCTGCAGCTCAACCACCAAGTCTCCTTCCTCCATCCCTCAGGCCCCCACTCCACAGGTTCCCCACCACACCCTGCCCCAGGTTCCCCCACCCACAGATACACCAACCCCAGAAAGATCCGGCCTTCTCCCCATACCACTTGCTCTTCCAGCACCACACCCCCGCTGCGCTTGTATGTGCCACTGGTGTGGAGAGCGTGTCCTCCCACTCTGTCCTGCCCACCTTACCTGAACCCCATTCTACTCCCCTGGGGATAGGCACTGCAGTGGAGTCCACTACCACCCTGTCTGACTTGGGCACTGCAGTGGAGAACCTGTCCACTCCATCTGCACGGCCCACTGCAGTCGTGCCGGCACCCACACCATCTGACTCATGCCCCCCAGTTGTGCCGGCACACACCATGTCAGACGCCTCCACTGCAGTCGTCAGTGACTCTCCAGCACCCACCACCCCTTCCCTGCCTCCTTCTGGTGAGCCCTGATCCTGTCCCTGCGGTGCCTGGCCTGCCCCCCCGTATGCCCCTCCGAGGGGACTGTCCCTGGTCCATATCAGTGCAGGCATGCAAAGGGTGACATCTGGCACTGTCACCCTGTTTGGACTATTGTTTTGGACTGGCCTTTGGCCTTTGTTATATTTCTGGACTTTCACTTCCATACACATGAATGCTGAATAAAGCTACTTTCTGTTCTCTAGTGGTTTTGCTCCTGATGTACATGATGTTGATGATGCTAACCGTGCCCTTGCTGCACTGATGGTGATTTTTGATATTAGGGAAATTAAGTGTTACTGTGCAGGACCCCATGTGGTCCAGGGGGAATGTGTCCTATCCTGGTGTGTATCCATGTCATCCTTTGCAGCAATAAGAGGGTGTCATGTTTTCAATATTTGGCAATGGTATTTCCTACATTTATTTGCAATGTCACATCTGTGGCTTACACCCCTGCACATCTGTTGTGCTTGCCATTGTTCAATTTGTCTATTTCCCTGACCGTGTGACCATCTCCACTGGACATGCAAGTTTGGGCATCAATGGGGAAGGACTCATCTGTGCGATCAGTGCAACTTGCTATACATGTGTGTTGGATCTGTGCAGATGGTAGTCGGTGACACTGCCATGACCAGGCTGATGTGACGAGGGCCTTCATTTTGTGCTAATTGATGACTGAGTGACCAAGTGTACTGCTGATATGATAGAGCCCTGCAGAGACAACGTATGGCCAGCTTTCCTTATACAGGAGTGGAGTGCCCTCATGGCAGTGTGTAATTCTGTGACATTGCCTGAGCCCAAGGTGTGTGTTGTGTGAGCATGTCTGTGTGTGTTCACTTCCGTTTTGCAACACAGGCTGGGATCCCTAGTGATGTTCCTGTTTGTGATGCTTGCTGAGTTGACCTATGTTCCACCATAATCTTCGCCCTGGGTTCTCTGGGATGTGGGTGCATGGCACATTACTGATCATCAGGGTGTCATCCATAGGTGTGTTTGCTGTCAGGGCTGAGTTTGTGGGCAAACGCAGATGAGACACAGTCAGGATTCCCCTTGGCACTTGTTGGTTACACAAGTCATGTAATTTCCAGTTTGTGTTAGCTTTCAGTGATTGTGACACGTTGTGTGTGTGACTGCTGCCACTCCTCTGGGTCAGAGCTGCAATGTTGGAAGTTGTCTATGTGTGTTCTTTGTGGGTGACCTTGACTTCTTCATTGGTGTGTGACTGTGTCCGGGATCACATTGATTGTGGTGGATTTCACATCATGCCCATGTACAGCGTACTGTGCAGTGTGTCAGACATTCACGAGTCTTGTAGACTGGCCATGTGTGATGGGTTTCTGCACCTTAGTTCCCAACACCACCCCTGGGATTGTCATGGGTGCATGTGCAATGTCACCAGTCCATGTGAGCTTCACTGCTGCACATTGTTGGAGATCAAGATGTGTGGTGTTGAGTGTGTGTAAATGAGAGTTGTTGCACGGCTAGACCCCTGCCTCCATGTTGGCCTTGGCTGACAGGCCGTGCTGATTGATTTGTGCTTGTGTAGGTGTGATTGAAGTTTGTTACTCAGGACACATGACTGTGGTTCACAGTGTGAACGACATCTAGCTTTGTCATCACAATGGGATCATCATGCAGGCCACGGTCACCACGATGTGGGGTCCCTGGGGGTAGTGCTGTGGTGGGTCTGTCTCTTGCTGTGTTATTTGCTGTTCCTACAAGCTTGTGTGACATGTGTAATTTGAGCTCCCTCTCATCTAACAATGCCTGTTTGCCCACATAGGGGGATCCGATCCATGAGTGACTTTTGTGTGGCACTCTATACACATCTGTGTAATTATGATTCAGGCCTCCTCATGTGTTGTGTGGTTGCCTGGGGACACTGGCACACCCCCCATCACCTGTTGTGTTTGATCTGCAGTGTGAGGCTGCCTGTTTGTGTTTGTGCATCTGCACCACTGCATTGGCATGTCTTTAGTGTGCCATTGGCTGTATGTTGTTTGTTGGCTTTCCCCTGCTGTCCCTGGGACTCCTAGGTCATCAGTCAGCACAATGATCATGGTTTGTATGTCCCATTGCTGCCATGGTATGGTATTTGTTCACCTGACATCTACAGTCTACAAAGGATATCTACCTTTGTGTGTCCATTGGTGCAGATATGTGGGGCTGCATTATGATGGTCACTTCTGTCATTGTGTTATTGAGGGATGTTGACAATGTCAGCCCCCATGGGTGATGTTTGTCTGCACATGGCCAAAGGTATATCTTATTTGCACTGCACTGTTTGCCTCACCCAATGTGTGTTGCTATGGGACACAAGCACTACTATGCCACAGATGTGTTTGTTGTTCTGTGACCAGGAATCTTCCATGCAGTTTGGCATTTGCAGCTTTTACCATTACTACACTTACCTTTTTGGTCACTGTGGTGATGGGTGTTTAGACCCCATTGCCACAATGTTCAGAATGTGCTTCAGCTATGGACCCCAGACTTACCTTTTGGTCACTGTGGTGATGGGGTGTTACATCCCATTGCCACAGTGGTCATGTTCTGCTTGCATTATGGAGGCCACACAAATTTATGTGTGACACATGTGATTGGGGGTCACATTGTGTGCTCAATGACATGTTCAGTGTTGTGGGCATTTGTCACAGACTACACACGCTTGTCATGGTGTTGGTGGGATGTATTTCCAGTCATTCCTTATGTTGGAGTATGCTGGTTGTATCATGCATTTCCCGCCCTATGTTTAGGGGTGGTGGTAGTGGTAGGCATCCAGGCCCCCCTGAGTAGGGGTGGTGTTAGTGGTAGGCATCCAGGCCCCTATGAGTGGGGTTGGTAGTAGTGACAGGCATCCAGGCACCCATGATTAGGGGTGGTGGTAGTGGCAGGCATCCATGCCCCCCTGAGTAGGGGTGGTGGTAGTGGTAGGCATCCATACCCCTAAGGGTGGGGATGGTAGTAGTGACAGGCATCCAGGCACCCATGATTAGGGGTGGTGGTAGTGGTAGGCATCCATCCCCCCATGAGTGGGGGTGGGGGTAGTGGCAGGCATCCATCCCCCTAAGGATGGGGATGGTAGTAGTGACAGGCATCCAGCCCCCCCTGGATAGGGGTGGTGGTAGTGGCAGGCATCCATCCCCCTAAGGGTGGGGATGGTAGTAGTGACAGGCATCCATGCCCCCCTGAGTAGGGGTGGTGGTAGTGACAGGCATCCAGGCCCCCCTGAGTAGGGGTGGTAGTAGTGGCAGGCATCCAGCCCCCTAAGGGTGGGTATGGTAGTAGTGACAGGCATCCAGGCCCCCCTGAGTAGGGGTGGTGGTAGTGGTAGGCATCCAGCCCCCCCTGAGTAGGGGTGGTGGTGGTGGCAGGCATCTAGCCCCCCATGAGTAGGGGTGGTGGTAGGGTGGTGTTAGTGGTAGGCATCCAGCCCCCTGTGAGTGGGGTTGGTAGTAGTGGTAGGCATCCAGCCCCCCCTGAGTAGGGGTGGTGGTAGTGGTAGGCATCCAGGCCCTCCTGAGTAGGGGTGGTGTTAGTGGTAGGCATCCAGGCCCCTATGAGTGGGGTTGGTAGTAGTGACAGGCATCCATGCCCCCCTGAGTGGGGGTGGTAGTGGTAGGCATCCATACCCCTAAGGGTGGGGATGGTAGTAGTGACAGGCATCCAGGCACCCATGATTAGGGGTGGTGGTAGTGGTAGGCATCCATCCCCCATGAGTGGGGATGGTAGTAGTGACAGGCATCCAGCCCCCTAAGGGTGGGTATGGTAGTAGTGACAGGCATCCAGGCCCCCCTGAGTAGGGGTGGTGGTAGTGGCAGGCATCCATCCCCCTATGGATGGGGATGGTAGTAGTGACAGGCATCCAGCCCCCCTGGATAGGGGTGGTGGTAGTGGCAGGCATCCATCCCCTAAGGGTGGGGATGGTAGTAGTGACAGGCATCCATGCCCCCTGAGTAGGGGTGGTGGTAGTGACAGGCATCCAGGCCCCTGAGTAGGGGTGGTAGTAGTGGCAGGCATCCAGCCCCTAAGGGTGGGTATGGTAGTAGTGACAGGCATCCAGGCCCCCTGAGTAGGGGTGGTGGTAGTGGTAGGCATCCAGTCCCCCCTGAGTAGGGGTGGTGGTGGTGGCAGGCATCTAGCCCCCATGAGTAGGGGTGGTGGTAGGGTGGTGTTAGTGGTAGGCATCCAGCCCCCTATGAGTGGGGTTGGTAGTAGTGGTAGGCATCCAGCCCCCTGAGTAGGGGTGGTGGTAGTGGTAGGCATCCAGGCCCTCCTGAGGAGGGGTGGAGTTAGTGGTAGGCATCCAGGCCCCTATGAGTGGGGTTGGTAGTAGTGACAGGCATCCATGCCCCCCCTGAGTGGGGGCGGTGGTAGTGGTAGGCATCCATACCCCTAAGGGTGGGGATGGTAGTAGTGACAGGCATCCAGGCACCCATGATTAGGGGTGGTGGTAGTGGTAGGCATCCATCCCCCCATGAGTGGGGATGGTAGTAGTGACAGGCATCCAGCCCCCTAAGGGTGGGTATGGTAGTAGTGACAGGCTTCCAGGCCCCCATGATTAGGGGTGGTGGTAGTGGCAGGCATCCATCCCCCTAAGGATGGGGATGGTAGTAGTGACAGGCATCCAGCCCCTCCTGGATAGGGGTGGTGGTAGTGGCAGGCATCCATCCCCCTAAAGGTGGGGATGGTAGTAGTGACAGGCATCCAGGCACCCATGATTAGGGGTGGTGGTAGTGGTAGGCATCCATACCCCTAAGGGTGGGGATGGTAGTAGTGACAGGCATCCAGGCACCCATGATTAGGGGTGGTGGTAGTGGTAGGCATCCAGCCCCCCATGAGTGGGGAGGGTAGTAGTGACAGGCATCCAGCCCCCCCTGAGTGGGGGGGTGGTAGTGGTAGGCATCCATACCCCTAAGGGTGGGGATGGTAGTAGTGACAGGCATCCAGCCCCCTAAGGGTGGGTATGGTAGTAGTGACAGGCTTCCAGGCACACATGATTAGGGGTGGTGGTAGTGGTAGGCATCCATACCCCTAAGGGTGGGGATGGTAGTAGTGACAGGCATCCAGGCACCCATGATTAGGGGTGGTGGTAGTGGTAGGCATCCATCCCCCCATGAGTAGGGGTGGGGGTAGTGGTAGGCATCCAGCCCCCCCTGAGTAGGGGTGGTGGTGGTGGCAGGCATCTAGCCCCCCAAATGTAGGGGTGGTGGTAGGGTGGTGTTAGTGGTAGGCATCCAGCCCCCTATGAGTGGGGTTGGTAGTAATGGTAGGCATCCAGCCCCCCCTGAGTAGGGGTGGTGGTAGTGGTAGGCATCCAGGCCCTCCTGAGTAGGGGTGGTGTTAGTGGTAGGCATCCAGGCCCCTATGAGTGGGGTTGGTAGTAGTGACAGGCATAAATGCCCCCCCTGAGTGGGGGGGTGGTAGTGGTAGGCATCCATACCCCTAAGGGTGGGGATGGTAGTAGTGACAGGCATCCAGGCACCCATGATTAGGGGTGGTGGTAGTGGTAGGCATCCATCCCCCATGAGTGGGGATGGTAGTAGTGACAGGCATCCAGCCCCTAAGGGTGGGTATGGTAGTAGTGACAGGCAACCAGGCCCCCTGAGTAGGGGTGGTGGTAGTGGCAGGCATCCATCCCCCTAAGGGTGGGGATGGTAGTAGTGACAGGCATCCATGCCCCCCTGAGTAGGGGTGGTGGTAGTGACAGGCATCCAGGCCCCCCTGAGTAGGGGTGGTAGTAGTGGCAGGCATCCAGCCCCCTAAGGGTGGGTATGGTAGTAGTGACAGGCATCCAGGCCCCCCTGAGTAGGGGTGGTGGTAGTGGTAGGCATCCAGCCCCCCCTGAGTAGGGGTGGTGGTGGTGGCAGGCATCTAGCCCCCCATGAGTAGGGGTGGTGGTAGGGTGGTGTTAGTGGTAGGCATCCAGCCCCCTATGAGTGGGGTTGGTAGTAGTGGTAGGCATCCAGCCCCCCCTGAGTAGGGGTGGTGGTAGTGGTAGGCATCCATGCCCTCCTGAGTAGGGGTGGTGTTAGTGGTAGGCATCCATACCCCTAAGGGTGGGGATGGTAGTAGTGACAGGCATCCAGGCACCCATGATTAGGGGTGGTGGTAGTGGTAGGCATCCATCCCCCCATGAGTGGGGATGGTAGTAGTGACAGGCATCCAGCCCCCCCTGAGTAGGGGTGGTGGTGGTGGTGGCAGGCATCTAGCCCCCCATGAGTAGGGGTGGTGGTAGGGTGGTGTTAGTGGTAGGCTTCCATCCCCCTATGGGTGTGTATGGCATTGGTGTTGGCCATCCCACCCCTATGGTTCTGCTGTTGCTTTGTGTACGTCATTTGTGCATCCCTATGTGTGTGTGACATATTTCGAGTACGTGTAGTTTGTTTGTATTGTTGGTGTTTGACTTACCGTCTGCGCCGTACGCGTCCGTGCCGGTCCCGGTAATAGATGTAGAGTATAGGTAGGACCTGGGCAATGGGATTCATGCTTGGATCGTCTCGTTCGGGTTTCTCGTGTCTTCGACTCGTACTCGTCGCTGGCTTGTTCGTCTCGTAGCCGTGGATCGTCTTGTGGCGCAAAACGGAGCTTATGTACGGCTCGCCCGGATGCTCAAACGTGCCGGACGTAGCGACGGGTTCGGCGCGTACGGAATGCGCATCGTACTAGACCGGCCAGAAGGTGCTGTGTATTTGGTTCCGTACGGCTCGAATCGGCGTTTACGGATCCGGCTCGGGCGGGGAACAGGAGCTGGATTTGGTGAGTACGGCTCGCTCGGAAACTGGGTTGTTATACGCATCGTACTTGTTCGTCCGGACGAGTGTACGAATCGGTCGGGAAACACGCATTCGGCTTGTATTTTTTCCGGACGAATACTGTTAGGTGCGCTTCCGGCCGAGATCGGAATCGACCCCTATGTGTCCAACGATGCCTTATGAATGTTATACCAACAAAGGATTGTTGCTTGAGGTGCTGCCACATTTCCTGATCCCAAAGCCTTTTCCTCAATCTGAAGGCTTAAAGTGGGATGGAATTACGTAGGTTGAAGGTTTCTCTCTAGAGCAGATCCTCAATATTAGTCCTGGCCCATTGATATATCTCCGTAAAAAAAATGTTGTCCAGAGATTTTCATTTTTGATTTGTGTTTTTGTATCATTAGAGAAGTGCTTTAACTTGGGTAGACATTGCTAGTCCATGTCGACATTTTTTAAAATGGCAGGTGTGTTGCAGTGATGATGTAATATTTCTGGAACCATGAGACCTATGTACTTCATTTTGGTGTCAAAACATAGGGTTTGGGAGTCAAGTAGTCTTATAGAGACAGAAAATAACTCCTCAGAGAAACCCTGCAGCCATTTTCCAAAATGGCGGCTCTATAATGATGTGTTTTGTAGCCATTATATTGGTATTTTATTTTAATATTGTGTTTGTTTCAGGTTTTCCGTTGATTCAAATTCGTAAACATGAACAAAGCAGGTGGTAGCAGAGGATCTTTACCTCCTGACAGAGTGTTGCTAACTACAAAACCTTAGGACTCCTTCAACAAAGAAAAATGTGTCTTATGTCAAACTAATCCAAAAGAAAAGCTAACATCAACTGCGGCTGGACAGAAGAGAGTTTGAAATGCTGCAGAAATACGGCAAGACAAAGTTCACAAAAGATTGAAACTGATGGGTGAAGAGGAGCAAATATTTTATCATTGTAACAACAAGTGATACAAGTCGTATACAATGGAAAAAAGCCTGGAAAAAATTGTCAAAAAATAGCAGAAACCAGTGAATCACAAGTCTTCTGAGAAAGCAACGACAACCAAAACCAGTGCTCATCCACTTAGGAGATCAATGGCTACCCCTCGTCCACATCCAACAACTGAGCAGAAAGCAGAGGATCTTCACTGCGTTATCTGTGGTTCAGCCAGAACAAAGGCCAAAGGGATTGATGAAAGAACAAAGTACAGAGGGCAAACATGTTTTTATCTGCAGCTAGTTTCTTCCAAGATGAAGTTTTCAGCCGAGTAGCTGATCTAAACAGTGAGGTGAATGTATTTGCAGCGGATTTGTATGCCCAGCCGAACTGCACGTGTGCATACATTCGAAAATATGAATGTACAATGAGCTCCCAGCAGCAACGTAACCGACAGCCTTCAGTTAAGTTCGCACTCTTTGAAAAAGCAAATGAATTTTTAAGGCCACTCTTGAGTGCTGGCTATGGGGTCACACTCAGTGAGATCAAAGAAATAATGGTCAACATTGAAGAAGCTGTATTGATCCATAATAATAAAATTAAGATTTTTCTGGTGAGAATGTACGATAGAATTCATTTTTGTCACTGTAACAAAAAGAATGAGCCACTATGGTGTTCTCAGCTGATTTGACTCCTGAAGTTCTTGCTGCCAAAATAAGATCACAGGATGCAGTAAAATCAGCAGGAACCATTTTAGGAAGCATCCTGAAAGATTTAGATTTTGGACTTAATGACAAATTTTGTGATGCCCCAGAGCTCTGCAAAACTTGGGAGTCAAAAAGAATGCCTGATGTTGTCTTAACATTTTTTACATCATTGTTTAATATCAGCAAAGCAATAATGTTACAAACTAAAATGCTTGAGTTCGGAACAGATGCCGATAACATTGATTAAGGCTTTGAAGATATAAGCGAAGAAGTCGGAGACAATCCCATGGACCGACAGGCTTATGCTGTGCAAATATACTGTCTTTTCCAAACCATGTTTTATGAATTACATCAAAGCAAAAAGAAAACTCTGCTACACATGATGACTACCCACGCAATCTATGACAAGCGCAAAAGTATAGAGCTAATCACTTCAATGAATAGGATTGGTGTATCAAGTAGTTATAATGCCATAGTACAGAGCAGGAACTTGTTAGCAGCTCATGCAGTAAAATCTTGTGAATCCAACAGCACACCACTTCCAAGTCACTTTACCAGGAAAGGATTTACAATTGCTGCGCTTGATAATTTGGATTTTGAAGACAGCTCTTCTTTGTCTGGATCATCCAGCACACATGATACAGCCATGGTGCTTTTTCAAGACTGTACCAATGAAGTACCTGCTGGACAACAAGTGGTGTCAGCTGTAGGCATAAAGAAACAAAGCTGCAAACGTATGACCCAACTGCCTTGCCAACATGTGCAAAATCACTAGAAGCCATGAACATGCCCCAGTTTACCAAAAAGTTTCAAAGTGACTGAGCACATGGATCTTCTTCTACCTGATGCAGCGGTCCACAAAGCTGATTTAACTGAATTTATCATATTGCTTATTTGGTGTGGACTGAAGGATGAAGAAAAGCCAGTTCCTCCGTGGGCTGGAATTCATGCTCTGATCTCCCAGCATACTGTCCCACTGAATAAGGTTGGGCTTTTATGAGCAATACCATCTCCAGTCACAAACTACGCAACAGTATACACAGCTCTACAAAATTTCTAAAATGTGCATGCTCATCTTGAAGACCAGCCTATCCTGCCAATTCTCTGTGATGGAGGTGTTTTTCGTATTGTAGCTGACATTTTTATGTGTAATCCAGTAGAATTTGATGATCTTTATCCAATGATGTGCGTTTTCCATATGACAAAAGTTGTGTTGCGGTGTGCAGGAAGTTATCTCAGTGGATGTGGCATAGACGATGCACTTATTGAGGCTGAAATCTTTGGAAGCAAACTGTCCAGTTGAGCGGAACTCATTATGTTAGTTTGTTACAAGGTATGCTCATCATATCGGAGGCTATAGAAACATTGCATTGGAATGCTTTCTGGAACAAGAATGACAAATTAGGTTTTGCATATCTTATCTCAGAAGTGAACAACACACAAGGTGCACTTCATTCAAAAGACATAATGCAAAGCCAGGCAATACACTCAGTTCAAAATCAGATAACCTGAAAACCAAGTTCATAGAGTTTGTCAAAGAATGTGAAGAAAAATCAGAACTTTGCAAGTACTGAGGAAATGTTTTACACATGATAGCTCTAGTGAAAAACTTGACACATGCAGATCAGGAAGGTGATTGGGAGATGCACGTGAAGACTGTGGAGTCATTGATTACTGTGTTTCGCAAATTCGATTGCATAAACTACCTGAGATATGGGTACTGGTATTTGGAAAGAGTGAAGAAGCTAGAGGTGGAAAAAGCATACCTCTACAGAAAATTCATCCAAAGACATTTTGTGGTGAAAGACAGAGAGGGAAGTTTCAATGCTGTGGCTCAGATATGAAACTGGAACAGACGATCTAGAGATCACAGAAAAGCTCCAAGGGAATTGTTGGTCAGAAATGTAAAAGTGAATATGTTGCTCAATGGCAGCTAGTTTACCATGAAGTCCTTTCTATTTCCAATGACTTCAGAGAGATGACAAATTCAAATCTAATGGACCATCATGAAACTGTTCCTCACCACGAACTTGTGAGAAAGAGAGGGGAATGTTTTAATAAACATGTTGACAGCCTTCTTCATTTCCTGCAGCAGCAAGGAAACCCCTTTGAAATGACTGAGCCTCTGCGACTACACAACTTTGTAACCAAACAATATGTGGATAAGAATATAAAGACAAGTCTACTAGATGTCCTGGGACATGGATCGAAACAATATTCAGAACTGAAGCAGGAGATATTTGTATTGAAAGAGAAAAAGCTGTTTGACATAATCACTAAAGCTAAACTTCCATGCTTTAATTGCCATAGTAACAGTTTCGTCCAACCAGCCAATACAAAACAGGTTACAAAAAATCAACCTTCGCAAGCACATAGAGAGATGGATGTAGCAAAAGAAAGGGGTGAATGTATCAAGGACACACTGGGGCATATTTACAAGCACCTATCGCCACCACAACGTCACTTTTCAGGACGTTGTGGTGGCGATGAAGCTTGCTTATTTACAAGGTAGCGGTAAGCCACTTAACGTGGCTTAATGCTGCCTTGTAAATAAGGCACTCTTTTACGCTACACTTAGCGTGAAAGGGGAGGGCAATGGGTGTTGCTGTGGGCGTTCCACCACAACACCCATT
This sequence comes from Calotriton arnoldi, assembly GCA_963921515.1. NCBI lineage: Eukaryota > Metazoa > Chordata > Amphibia > Caudata > Salamandridae > Calotriton > Calotriton arnoldi. The sequence continues at coordinate 781,121 of CAWUFW010008950.1, read as the reverse complement.
GATTTTGACGTTGCTCCATATCAAGGACACACTGGGGGCATATTTACAAGCACCTATCGCCACCACAACGTCACTTTTCAGGACGTTGTGGTGGCGATAGGGGCTTCGCCTTATTTACAAAGCAGCGTTAAGCCACTTAACGTGGCTTAACGCTGCCTTGTAAATAAGGCACTCTTTTACGCTACATTTAGCGTGAAAGGGGAGGGCAATGGGTGTTGCTGTGGGCGTTCCACCACAACACCCATTGATTTTGACGCTGCTCCATATTTATAAGGGCAACGTAAATATGGGGTGGTGCAAAAATTAAGACCAAGGAAAACCTGGTCTTACCCTGGCTAAACCGTTTTTGCTGTGTGAACAAATGACCTTGCCTGCATCAAAAATTCAACACCTATACCTGTGCAACTTGATAAATTCTGCTCATCAACATCAAACAAGATGAACTTGGAGATGTTAACTCACCAAAACATTGCTGATGCTTCAGTGAACCCTGAATTTCCAATTATTGCAAGTGGAATGATTGTCAATGAGGAGTTTGTCCCTGCAGAGATACATTCAAAAGGTACAGGCCATTTTGTTAAAGAACTTCACAGCAAACTGGAGGAAGCGGACCTTTGTGTTGTGCCACATGTATTTAAAATAGTTCCAATCGAGTCATTGTACTGTCAAATGACATAGATGTTTTTATTGTGCTACTTAGATTTGTTGCAATGTTCATAAGCCAAGGATTGTCAGAGTTATAGATACGTTATGGAAGAGGCGAGAAAAGACACTTATCTTGCTTCATATTCTGTACAAGAAACTTTTTTTTAATTCTTTTTATTAGCATTTTCACAGTTAACAACATCTTTTTACATAGCACTGTAGAATGAGCACCATACAGCTTATTCATATCTCTAGAGCAGTGTACAAATTGATGTTCAACTTCACAACTCACACCTTATTAGTTATAGTTTGCACCCAGGTGGTACTGCTGCTGTTGTAAAAACTATATGATACCCATAATAAAGTATATCCTAAGGGGGTAGCTAGGCAGCAATGTCTTGATATAATGTGATGGGTTCCTGTCAAGCATCTGTTGTTTGTGAAATCAGCAGTATGTATGCCTTTAGGGGCTCCCATATATCTAGGGGTCTGGAGCTAATCAGTAATAATTCTGAATATGTGGTTAGTTGTTCCTGGCAGTATACCAGATCGTGCAGCCATTCCTTGAACTTGGCGGCCCTTCCACGCCTCCATCGACATGCCACCCTGCGTTTGGCCAGCAGTAGCCCAAGGGCCACAAATCTTCTAACAGATGCTTCTACATTCTCCGTATATCCTAGTATCGCTAAGAGCGGGGTGAGGCGTAGCTGCGTTCCCACCATCTGAGATAAAGCCTCCCCAATCTCCTCCCAGTATTTAAAATTTAAAAACTAGTCTGCATGTCAAGGCTAAGTGAAGCAAGTCTGTCCCCTCTGCCCCACATCTTTCGCATCTATCAGTTGACCTTAGCTTATACCTATATAACTGTGCTGGGAATAAAACATCCTGTACAGGAACTTAAAATGGATAATCTGCAGTCTACAACTAGCAGTAATCCTTTCAGTCTGTTGGCAGCAGTACGTCTACTGTTTTTCCTCGAGTGGGTGGCCTAACTCTGTTTCCCATCCCTTCCTCGTCTCGTTATTGGTCACAGCTTGAAGTGTGAGGGTGCTTCGATATATTCTCAACACACACTGCATGTGAAGGGTTGGTAGCTTGAAGCATGTTGTGTAGTGGGATTAGTGTAGGTGGTTACTCTGGGAAGGCTGGGGTGGCTGCCCTGACGTCTTGTCTTAGTCATATGCATAAGAAAAGCTCTACGAGTGAAGGGGTGTGCCCGCCAAGGAATTCTTCCCTATTTCGGAACCGCCCTTCGACATACAGCTCCCCTTATGTGCGTATATTATAGCGATGCAGCATACAGCGACATATTCCTTCATGGGTTACTGGGATAGTGTGCTGGTAATCCAACAGCAGTGCGGGTGAATACAATATGGGGGCTTGTAGTCGCTTTGTGATACTTTTCCATGCTGCGTTTGTACACGCACCAGTAGAATCCTCACCTCCAGTCTCCTCTGGGTTAACTCCAAAAAAGCCATTCAGTGGTATGGGTCCCATGTACCCCTGCTCCACCGCAAGGTGTGGCATGAAGGGCGGGAAGTGAAATCAATATAGCGCATAGTGTGCTTGTGCGCTTAAATAATATAGATCTGGTGCTTCAAATCCCCCCTTGGAGAAGGGTAAAGTGAGGTTATCCCACTTGATTCTAGGCTGTTTGTCCCCCCATGCGAGATGGATCAGCTAGCTTCTGAGGCTCTTGAAAAATTGGCGCCCCGGGGAATAGGGAATATTTATGAATAGGTACAGCGAGCGAGGCAGAATCACCATTTTCATTAACGCGATGCACCCTGAAAGTGACAGAGGCATAGCAATCCAACGAGTGATGGAGTCAGTTAGGGAGTCCAACACTCTGCCATAACTGAGTCTCAGTAGTTCCTCCCTATTTCTGGTGATGGCTATGCCCAGATATTTAAGTTCTGACTCACACCATTTCAGCGGATATTTCGGCACAAAGGGGGGGGGGTTGGGAGTGAGAGGGAAGATCTGACTTTTCTCCCAATTGATTGTTATTCCCAAGAGTTTTCTAAATCTAATGACTTTCCGGAGTATTTCATTTCGACTGGTCAGGGGGTCTCTGACGTATAGCGTGATGTCGTATGCATAGAGTGACACCAACACATGTCTCGACGGGTATCTCAACGCATATTCCCGGTGGTGCGGTCTAAGGATGGCTGCTAATGGCTCCATTGCAAGGGCGAACAGGAGGGGGGAGTATTCTGTACAAGAAACTTGATCCAGAGTTGCCCAGTATTCTTATCAAGGCACATATTCTTAAGAGTGATGACACTATGAGGAAAATTGGAACAAAGCTTGGAGCTTTAACTGCTGAACCTGTGAAGGATTTGCTGAGACAGAAGAAGGATGGCACTTCTTCAGGACCAAAAAGATTGATGGGGTCCCCAGAGAAATGAGGACCAAGGAAGGACTCCCCGTAGAGTGGGGATGTCCAGATGGTGTATGTCTAATCCCAAATAGGGACCAGAGGTACGTCTCCACCTCACTTGAGGTATCCAGACGTGGGGGAAACGCGTTGGAGTACCGGCAGTGCCCGCACCTTCTACCTGGTGGTCCCCTCCAGTGGTCGGGTCCCTCCCCTTCATCTATGAAGTAATTCTTCTCCTCAAGTGAGGTGGAGACGTACCTCTGGTCCCTATTTGGGATTAGACATACACCATCTGGACATCCCCACTCTACGGGGAGTCCTTCCGTGGTCCTCATTTCTCTGGGGACCCCATCAATCTTTTTGGTCCTGAAGAAGTGCCGCTCGACTTTTGAGCCTAGAGGGAACGAAACATGTTGACTACACACACGTATTAGCTACCCTGGTACCTTAAGACCTCTTGGTAGCCCCACTGTTTTTACATAGTCCTGGTCCCACTTTTGAATTAAAATGTTCATGGGTCCAGTACCTATTTTAAGTCACCTAGTCACGTTGCACACACCATTGATCACTTACTTTTAGCCCACACACACTTCACATATGGCGTCCTCAGATCAAAAGAACTCCGCCAAAGAAGCCAAAGAAGCCACCAGGCCCGTCAGACATTGCAGCGCCGGTCTGACGAGGAGCGCACTATGATGAAGCATGACACCCTAACAGGTGTGTGAGGGCATTACGATCTGAAATTGAGATCTCCCAGCGACTTGAACACTAGTCAGATAGCAACTTGTAGTGCATCTGCCCAATAGAGGAACGGACTCCTTTCTGTGATTTATATCAGTTCTATATATGTCTTGTCTTCCTCTATTATAGCTGCCATTTTGGAAAATGGCGGAAGGGTTGCTCTGAGGAGTTATTTTCTGTCTCTATAAGATTACTTGTCCCCAGAAACCTATGTTTTGACACCAAAATTAAGTATATAGGTCTTATGGTTCCTGAAATATTACATCATCACTGCACCACATCTGCCATTTTAAAAAATGTCTCCCAGAAAAATTCGGCCCAGGTCAGCAATGTCTACCCAAGCTAAATTACTTCTTTAATGATCCAAAAACACAAATCAAAAATGAAAATCTCTAGACAACATTCTTTTTTACGGAGGTATATCAGGGGGCCAGGAATTATAACATCCAAGTTGTGGACTCATTCGTCCCATCAGATTCGGGGCCGAACCATACGAACCATAGCACATCATTGGCATAATTTTTGCCATGTGATCTTGCTTTAGTGGTATAGTAGATATGCAAGCAAATATTGGAATAAAGAAGTTCACGCTCTTTATTTCGCCAACAATCCATTTCAGCCATCAGAGGCTTCCAAAATAATTGATTATCCACTATCAAACTTAAATAACTGTACTCCTCTACTAAATCTAGTTGTTTATCCTACAGCCACCTATTTTTTCAAGTATGTATCCCACAAAATGACATACATTTCGATTTATCGTGATTTTTCACTAAATTATTGTCTCTACAATAGTTCTGTAAGCATAATCAGCTATGCTGCATTCAAACGCGAATGTGTGACAAGAGCTCTATGTCTTCCACATAAAATAAACCTGGGACCAAAATTGTACTGAATGTCTGGGGTGATTACTTGAATCTTTAAATGCTGAGTCCAGATTGGACCAAAACAAGCTAAAACACTGAGAAGCTATTCCACACCCCTGCTTTACCCTGCATTTGGTTGCAATTTTCCTAGCTGGCCTATTAAATGTGTTACCCAAGTACGGTGACGCAGTATTTTTATCGAGGTCAGTAAAGTTCCTGGTATATGCAATGCTTCGAGTTTAGACCAAAGTAGGAATCTATCAATAGTATCAGATGCGGATTTGAAATGTATAAATGTACAATTAAGGAGCAGTGTTATTTCCCCAGAAAGGCAAGTCTGGCCCACACTGTTAGAGCGCGGCAATTATGCGTAGTTTCGTTTTTTTTAACCAAAGGGGTAAGATTTTCTTAGCCTCAGCCCTTCCCCACTTTCTTCAAATTTTCTCCTGTGGCGCTCTTGAAGACAAGGGAGTTCAGAACTCTGTGGACTTGGCCACTCCAGCAACTAAACATTCCCTAAGTATTTCCTCAGGGGCCTCAACTGTAACTGACATTTTGATACAAAATTGCTCCTACTTCTTTAGAAAATAAACATACTTATTAAGTTAGAAACAAATACACTATGAGTAGGTGCCATTAACATTTTTATTAACAAACAATCAAAGATTCTGTCCCTCAAGGAAGCACAACAAAAACCATAAATCACACATACGCCCTTTACTGAAGAAAACAAACTTGGACCCGCTGAACCCTGACAACTACAGACCCATTACAAATGGACCTTTCCTGGGCAAACTGATAGAAAGAGCAGCGTTCGCCCAGATGTCACAATTCATTGAAGAGAATGACATACTTTCAGACTTCCAAACAGGATTCCGTCCGGGAAGAGGCACTGAATCTGCCCTCCTTGCCACCTGGGATGACCTGCAGAATACAGTTGACCGCAGCGGGGTTGCTGCGCTACTCCTCTTGGACCTCTCGGCTGCCTTTGACACGGTTGACCATGACACTCTGAAACAAAGACTCTATGAAGCCGGCATAGAGGGAACTGCTCTAGACTGGATTGCATCCTACCTTCGAAACAGAACTAATGCCATCCATACCCCACCTTTCTCGTCCAAACTGTACTCCACAAAAGCAGGGGTCCCTCAAGGTTCTATCATCTCGCCCATGCTTTTCAACATTTACATGAAGTCATTACCAGTACTGATCAATCAATTTCACCTCACGTGCTACAACTATGCAGATGACACGCAAATACTTCTTCAACTGGAATGCCCCAAAGACATTGGAAAATCACCAATTTTCAGCTGTCTCAGAGCCGTGGATCAGTGGATGACTTGGAGCCATCTCAAATCGAATACTTCAAAAACGGAAATACTCACGTGTGGCGATTGGAAACATTACAACCCGCTTGCCGCATGGCCTAATGAACTGGTATCACCACCTAAAGTATCGAAGGAAGTAAGAAACCTCGGAATGACCATGGACTACAAGCTGTCGATGAATGCCCAAGTGGACAAACTAGCAAGATCAAGCTTTGTCACTATAAAAACGCTGCAACTAATTTTCCCTCATTTGGGATTTCCGCACAAGGTCCAAGCTACCATCTCCCTTGTTCTGTCCAAACTCGATTACGCCAATAGCCTCTACCACAGATCACCTTTAACAACCATGAAAAGACTACAACGGATTCAAAACTCGGCTGCCAGACTACTCTTGCATATCAAACCGCGAGACCACATCTCCCCTGCCTTGAAAGCCCTGCATTGGTTACCGGTTGCCAGAAGATCCACGTTCAAACTGCTTTGTATCACCCACAAAGCAATACATGGAATGGGACCGCTCTTCATCAGGAATAAAATCACCAAACACATTCAACAGAGGAACCTCCGCTCTAAAGGAGCATCTCGCCTCAAAATCCCAAGATACAAGAAAAAAAACATGGGTGGCACATCCTTCTCTGTTCAAGCAGCCAAACTATGGAACTCTTTACCCCCCAACATAAGATCCACCGACAACCACCTTATCTTCAGAAAACTACTCAAGAACTGGCTCTTCCCCACATAAGCACCATACGCAAACAGAAATTTACAGCACATCCCTCTGTATATAAGCATTTGTTGTCACTATAGACATGTACCTATCTTTGTGTATTGCTTTGTATAAACATGTAGAATAATTATGTTGTTGAGAGAAAATAATAATAATAATAAATAAATAAATAAAAATCATCTTTGGTCTACATGTACTTACTTCCATTGTGCATCTATGTACCTTCCATGTACTTGGATCTGTGTCTCTGTTACTTTTCTCCTGAAAAAGCATATCCAATGCACTACCCTATTTCTCATCCTGTGCCTCTATCAATATCTTTAATCTACATATACTTACCTCCTTTATGTATCTATATACTTTCAATGTACTTATGGATCTATATATTTATAACTTTCTTCTAATTTAGCATTTCCAAGGCACTACCCTATTTCTCAGCCTATACTTCTCTCAATATATCTTCTAGCCCAACCTTCTGACTCATCTCAAACTTCTTTCTACTACTCTTTCCAATGCACTACCCTATCTCTCATCCTATACATTTATCAATATATCCTCTACATCCACACTCTCATTTATCCCAAACCCCATACCACTACTATGATCCCCAAAATAACCCTTTCTAGACTCTCTCCTAACTCTACCCCTCCTTGCATCATCTGACACCTCTTTTACTATACCGATCCCCTAAAACAAACCTTTCTAAACTCTTCCCTCTGACTCCTCCCCTCCAAAACTCCTTTTTACTCATCCAAAAGCCTCCTCCTACTGCTAAGACCTAAAAAAAAAAAAAATCCTTCACTCTTTTATCCCTCCACTATCCTTTTCAATCAAAATTAACAGACTAACATGTTCACTTCTCAAATTCCATATTCAACTATACTAATTCACCACTAATCCTTTATGGGTTCCAGAGTAGCGTGCTACTCTCCAATAAAGCATCTCAACACCCCATCAGGGTTACAAGCGCTATATAAATGCAAACCTTTTCCCTTTTCTACCCTCCCCAACCCTTCTCAATCCAAATAACTGACTAACATATCCACCACTAAAATTACTTTCATGTTTCACCATACTAATTCAACACTAATACTTATGGGTTCCAGAGTAGCGTGCTACTTGCGCTTCAAAACCCCATCAGGGGTAGCAAGCGCTATATAAATACAAACCTCTTTCCCTCTTCTATCCCGCCACCTACCCTTCTCTACCCAAATAACTGAATAACATATCCACTACTCAAATTACTTCATATTTTACTATACTAATTTTCAACACTAATCCTTAATGGGTTCCGGAGTGGCGTGCTACTCGCCACAAAAGCGCTTCAACACCCATCAGGGGTAACAAGTGCTATATGAATGCAAACCTTTCTTCCCTTTTATCCCTCCGCTATCCTTCTCACTCCAAATAACTGACTAATATCCACCACTGAAATTACTTTCATATTTCACCATATTAATTCACCACTAATCCTTTATGGGCTTCCGGAGTAGCGTGCTTCAACACCCCATCAGGGGTAACAAGCGCTATATAAATACAAACCATTTTTCCTCCTCTATCCTTCTGCTATCATTCCAAATCCAAATAACTGACTAACCTATCCACCACTTAAAATGTACTTGCATGTTTCACTATACTAATTCAACACTAATCCTCTATGGGTCCCGGAGTAGCGTGCTACTCGCCGAAAAAGCGCTTTGACGCCTCGTCAGGGGTAGTAAGCGATATATAAATGCAATTACAATACAATACAATACAATACAATATAAGTAAACTGTCCGTTCTCCCTCCACAGTAAAATAGGTTGTATAAAATGTATACAATATGGCACTCAGCATAAAGGAAACCTACATGTACACACTTTTTCTATGATCACCTCTTTATAAAGGGGGGACCCATCGAGCGTGGAGGGGGCCCAGAGCAAGGACAAACAAGGGCAAACAGGAGACATACAACACTTTTTGTGGTTAGAGATAACATCTCCGTCTTTATTTATCATAAAGTAACAAATGTCAAACCTCATTTTTACAAAACGTTTCAACAAGCAGTAAATAACAACACATATAAAATATTTAAAGTGTCCACTAGACATAGAAAATCATAACTATCATACTGCATGATTAGTAGACTCATGGTTGCCCCTCAAGAGGTCTTCCCCGCACCGCAAAATCCAACCCCTTGTGTAAACCAAAGGGCCCTGCCAAAATCACTGATAACACTGAGTTATCCCTATCGAAGAGCAAGGCTTGGTCAGATGCATACCTGAATAACCATAACAGAGGCATCCCCATGAGGCCCCGGTGGCACCACTCTGAGATGTATGCCAGGGCAATCGAGCCATAACGCGGTCCGCTGCCACAGGCCCCAGTCCCCTCCAACCCATGGGCCATAAAATGGAATGAGGAAATAGCAGTGTTACGAGTCACCCCAGCCCCGTCACAAATAGAGCTCTAAAAGCCCACACCTTGAGTAAAAAAAATGAATAGCTATTTAAAGGGAATCTTGATGCAAGATGTCAAGGTGAATGCCAGAAACAATGCCAACCATGAGCCCATCCCCAACCACATGTGAGAAAAAGGCTTCAGAAGGCATTACCTGCCTCAACAAGACCCACAAGCCATCACTGCGTGTAAATAATATGAGTGGAAGTCAACGGCTATACTATGGGTGTGATGAGTGAGAAAGAAGTAAGATCCTTGCAAAACCCATAGTGAAAACGCAAAGTAGGATACTGCTGCAGGTCAAGGTGAAGAAAGAGGTCACCTGCCCTTTGACCAGCCAATTTAAGGAGTGAGACAGGGCCACCCCCAACCTCCTCTGGCCCCATGCGCCCCAGTACCACCTCTTCTGCCGGAAGTCCGTACTTGCTGGCTCCCAGGATCCTGCCACAAGAAAAGCAAGAACTACCCTAATAGCTATTACTATGCTGCCCACCTACCACCGCCGAGGGCGCTCCTAAATGCAGCACTCCCCAAATAGGGCAGTGTTTGAGTACAACAGTTCACAAGTGAAACTGATCATTTACCTTTTGAAAAGTCGAGGAGCTAAAACAAATTTCTTTCATTTAGAGTTTGACAGATTTTCATTTTTAAAAGAATGTTATTGTTTTTTTATAAAACATAGATATCCGTAAGAATACAAATTAAGTTGCGATGCATCAGAAAACATTTTTCGTATTACATTTTACAAACAGGTAAGTGCATATGTACCTAGGAGAAAACGTGCCCAAGAGGAAAGGAGCATAGAAAACAAACTCAAATGGACAAGAAGGGAGATAGAGATGGGGGAAGAAGAGGTTTGGTGGGCAAGGGAGGAGGTGAGTGAGCGTTGGCGAGGAATCAAAGTAAGGACGAATGTTAAATAGAGAAAGAGTAAAGGGATGTGGTGAGGCTAATGTCAGATTGGAGTCTAGAGGTGGATGGTAATGCTGGATTATGTGGCCAGTGAAGCAAAGTCATAATTATATGGAAATCACTTTAGCTGTGGTGTAACACAATTCCAGTGGCTCTGGGCTTAAGCCAAACCTTGAACTTTGCTCCTGCTAAAGCGTGTTAACTGCATCACTCCAGGGAACTCCAACCTGCATGAAATGTGTCTGTGATTGCCGGATTTCTTTGAAGTCTGTCTGCCTGATTCTAACTTACAAGGTCACATTCAAAGTGGCATAGACCACAAATCATGATATTAAGCTGAGCTATTTTTTTGGAATCAGCACAGTAAACACAGATCAAATATTTCCTCTAAAACTTTCCTGGTCCACAGTTTCTCCCCTTGTGATTCTGGGCTGGGAAGTCTCGATCAGGAGCGTAATGCCACAAGTGCAGTGGCACTGGGGCCCAAGGGCTGAGGCACCCACTGTACCCCAAATATGGCTGCATTGTACTACTCAACCAGTGGAAAGGTGGGGGCCTGTATTTCTTGGTTGCACCAAGGCCCCAAAAAACCCTTGATACGCCACTGGTCTTGATAACCAGGGCTTTAAGTGGGATGATAAAACTGGGGGGGTCTCTCAAAGCGGCGTGGCCGATGTAATTAAGGGCGTGGCTTAAAAACACGTAAGCAAAAAATCTGTGCTTAGCATAGTGTGCCGCCCGACTTGTATTTTGCTGTTTCTGTCATTGCATCCAGATATATGATACAACAAGTAACATCGTACCTACAACAAGTCAGGACTATTGGCTTTGTCAATGGTTGTTAGTTGCATAAGATAAATAAGCAGCATCTATGGCTTGTTGTATATAATATTGAAAAAGCTTCCACTTAAAGCCCTGGTGACACCATGACGATGTTGCTGCTCCTGCGTTTCAAAAAGAGAAGGGAAATCCAGAGGGAAAATGACTCTCTTTAAACGATTTCCCTTCCCCTACAACGCTCACCAGGCATGACCTCATGTCGTAATGTCTCCACTAGTGAGAAGTGAGCAGTGTGAGCACGCGCACATCGATGTGCCTGCTGTCTCTGCAGTCTGGAAAAAACTGGCACCACCTGTGCCAGGGCACAAAACAGAGCCCGATAGAGACCCGTTTCGAGGTCCCCTTTTAAAAACTGCGGGTGCTCCGCACCGGTGAGACCCGGCCCACTTAAAGCCCTGTTGATAACCGATTACAGCACGGAAGTGGTATTATTAACAAAGCATTTTTTTAAGTAAAGCTAAAGACACAAGCAGTCCAGCCTGTAGATGCACAGAAGTCAGGCACTGACTACTAGGTTGACTATGCGATGACTACTAGAGTGTCAACGAGACCTAACTCTGAACAGTTTTCCAGCGGTCTGAGGCTAAGCACACCTAGGGTACAAGGATAACCAGCTGAATCAGGATTACAAGAGCTGCAGCAACTCTGCAGAGTCTCAGTGTGAAATACCAGAAACATTGCGGGTTACCAGGGGATTTGGAGCTGGAATGAACTATTCCCATGGTAGTTCCTTATTTCTAAGGGGACACTTAGGGTCTCAGTTGTCATCCCTGGTAACTGAGGGAGCGTAGTTACCTGGGGAGATAACAAGGACCTCGTAATGAGGGGCTTGAGTTAGCTATTAGTGACACTTGTCATGTAAAGCACTAACCGGAAACTTCTAATGTAACAAGTACTATTTAAAAAAAGACACTGCTCATAATATTGTACAAGAATCAAAAGAGTTCAGTTGAACACCATTTTTATGTTACGAAAAACACTGTAAACCTCACCGGGCAGAGTTTCTTTTTTTTTTTTAATAGTGGTGACCACTGTAGCCATTGCAAATAAAACACAGCTGCTGGATAGCGCTTCCGTTGGCGTCACCGCCTGTGTCAGAACACGTGCTAATGTATTTTACACTGTGTTCCTTATCTCAGTGGTGCGCACAGGCCAGGAGTCCAGTGACACTTCTGCCTAATACCTCAGTAAAGAGGCGACAGTAACTTTCTCGGTAGCGGTTTCCGGCCGTCCGAGAGAGGCCGGTGGCTTCTCTCGACCCAAGGGATCTTCTTTCCCACTGAGCCTGCGGCTACTCTGAGCGTAGGAGCCTCGTGAAACTTTAAGTATATGTTTATATAAGCGCAACACATTACGATCATTAGCGCGTGCCAATATTGCAGGTTTCCGTCCAGGGCAGCAGTAGTCACGCGGGCGGGGGGGGGGGATGGCTTCTGTGGAGAACTAACTCCACACCTCGTGTGTCCAGCTATCACTGCCCGCGCGCTGACAGATGGCGCGAGGCTCCCGCCGCTGAGGGAGCGGAGGGGGTATTCCGCTGAATCAGCACCGAGCATAAATATTGCTTTCACACGGTGAGATCAGAAAGGACATCAGCTAAGGACTGAGAATGTGTGATAAACTGCAAAAGCGCTCTCCAGAGGACCTCAGTTGCTCTCCCTCAGAAACTACATTCAGCAGGGCCAGTAAGCTGTAGAGAATTGATATTCAAGCACATATTGATTGACGACACACGGATTATGTTTTGGCACGCCTCAAACCCACTTCAAAGTGGAACCTTGGTTAACTGTCCGATCGATAGACCAGAACTCTACTCCAGCAACCGCATGGAGCCTTAGCTTCATTCCAAACAAGCTTTGGCATCGTAAATAGGTCTGATATTTGCTGCCAGACTTTTGGCTTTTTTTATGCTTGTTTTATTTTCTTATGGCTTTTGTGAAACATTATTGTTTGGGGACCTGCTGGCATCTCACCACTATAAAATAAAACAGCTAAAAGCAAAAATATTGCTCTTTTCTCTGAAAGCACGTGTCACACGCTCCTTTTTGAAAAAATAGGATGCCATCACTCACAGTGAAGTTGGCTGAACTGGGCTGACTCACTGCCCAATGCTGTATGCTCTATGCTGTAGTAGGTGGAAGAAAAATGTGAGTGTCACAACAACAGACCAATGGCTGATGAGAGTTAGCTGAAAGCCTGTGTAAGTACGCATATTAGAGGTGGGCTCGAGCCAGACGCCTGACTGTGGCTCAGCTTGAACCTTCCGAACCCTCAAGGCTAAAACGAGGCAAGCTTTCATTGAGCTTCTGAATACCACCCTAATCTTATGCATCCAGAATTAAAGATAAAGCTGTAACCTTTGATGTAAAACAAGCATGTTAAATAGATACCCATCTAGTGGCTGAATTGAACAATGTAAAACCAGAAAACCTGGTTGCAATCCTGTCTTCCCCGCTTGACCAAATTGTGTGGTCCTAGGCAAATATTTTATTTCACCATGCCTCCTTTTTCTTCATTATTGCATTTGAGAGCACCTTGAAATAAGTGAATTCAAGATGTGCGCTGTACAATACTATCTCTTGTGTTTGATTTAATAGACTATATGTAGCTCCATGTCTGATTGGAATCTAGGCACATATAAGATGCAGATGGCAACTGACTTGCCTATTTAGTTCTTTAATTACATTGCTATCAGGGCACTGGTAGGTAAGAAAGTTTCTATCTTCGTGTTTAAAAAGTTCACATTTATTAAATGCCACTCAATGCAGCAATATAATTTGATCTACAAAGGTGAAATGCTTCTGCATGCTAAAGAAATACACATTTTTTAAATTCTAAAAGATTTTATCATATATTTAAAAGATGTTTGTTGCATGATTTATAGGTCAAACATTTCCATGGCTCAGCTTGTGCACGGGCTTTTAGAGCCATGCCAGATCCTGGGCTCGGCTCTGGCTCGGCTACTCTGTTAATTTGTTGGCTCATTCACTACTACATTATAAAATTTGGCGCCGGCAGGAACAGGAAGCAGCCTGGAGGCACCCAGGCTCCCCAAAGCCAATCACAACGCTGCAATGCAGCGTTGTGATTAGTCTGAGCGCCGTGACTCGGCGCTCAGACAGTGCATGGGGGCCTGGGCATGTTCTCCACCCAGGCTGTAATGGAGCCTAGGTGGAGAAGTGGGAAAGTGCGCATGACTGGTTTGGGCGGCCCGAGAGGGCCGGCCAAACAGTTATTGCGCACTTGGCAGTGGGGGCAAACCACTCCTCGGCAGCTCTGTCTGCTCCGCCCCGCCCCGCAAAGCTAAAGTGCACCAAAAAGGAAAAAATTAAATTATAATAACTGAGTTATTATCATTTTATTTTTTTCTTATTCTGGTGAAAAAAACCGTGGGTCGACGCTCCTCCACCTTAGCGGAGGAGCCGCCACTGGCAGCACAGCTGACAGACCTGCAGGCCAATGGCTCACCTCATGGTGTCAAGACATAACCCAGTGGACCCCAATCCTTTGGACCTAAGCCCTTGTTCAAATTGCGGATAGGGGCTATTTTATGCTTGATATGCCCACTTTTTGACATGGTGAACCCCGATGCCCTAGTACTCACTGCGGTGTTGGAAGGGCTATCATAACACATTACAACTCCTTAGAAAATATTCCAATAGGGGGTGTATATATGTCAGTATAACAATGACTCACAAGCACCCAAGAAAAGTGTGTACTTTGTCAGGGAGTAAATGTTCTGCTGGTCATTAACTAAATTTTCATAGGGCATGCCTCATAGAAATCTGACAGGTTTCAATCCGGGTTATCAATGCATGCACCTTACCACAGTAGTGCGTCAACACAAGGTAATCGGCGTTTTTGCCACAAGAATGCTGCATATATTAAGTGGCACAGAGAAACATAACCAACTGTAGTGCCTGTTATGTAAGAGTCCTATACCCCATCCCTTCTGCTCCTTTTTTGTTAACATTTCAAAGGAATAGGGTTACGAGTCACCATAAGAGGGGTTTTCAGTTGGCTAAAAAAAAAATTGAGTCTCTTATATAACCTTGTCTCCTATACACCCTGCCTAGCAAAGAATCTCACAGTAAAGGTATTGCTATCTGACTTGCAGTGATTTAACAATTTTAGGGGCCTGTTCACGAAAGTAAACTTAAACATGGGCTATTCACAAAGATAAACCTACGCATGGATACATCTACATTTGTAGGTTTACTCTTACACATTTGAGTAATGTAACTCCATTGTCTATCCACCATTTCTGATTGTAAAGTTACTCTAAAGTGTAGACTTACGTGTTTCCATCAACTGAAAACTGGGGAGGGGAGAGAGTCATTAAAAACATCAAATACAACCATAAGGTTACTACTATTGAGTCTTTGCGACCTTATTTGACGTTTCACACATTTGGCAGAGACCCCTGAAATCCTACTGGACCTTTCCGCAGTCTTCGACATCATCTCCCACCCAATTCTTATCCAACCACTGTACAGAGCTGGCATCCAAGGACACCCACTTTGCTGGACTTGCTCCTTCATAACAAGATGCCCCCAGTTGGTCAACCTGGCCCCCTTCACCTCGGACGCCTTCAACCTCATATGCAGAGTTCCACTAGGATCCTCACTGAGCCCCACCGTGTTTAGTGCCTACATGACTCCACTCATTAGCACCACCCACACCCACGGAATCAAAATTGTACCCAGACCACACAAAACGTAGCGGCCAGTCTCACACTCAACTTCGCACCTCACAACACCCCACTTCTCAAATAGATTCACTGGCTCCCAATCCACAAACAAGCAACTCCTCACACACATACAAAGCCTTACAGAACATTGGCCTCACGTACCTCAACAACTACGTAAACTTCAAGAAATCTACCAGTCAGCTCTTCTCAGCTGGACCCCTACATCGCCAGGATACCCTCCCAGGTGAGTCATGACATGACATAACATAACCTGAGTAGACACCTCAGTATGGTAAAGCATGGGGAACAGTTTAAAAGTGTATTAAACTTTTTAAAAAACAGATGCATATTTTTAAATTGATTATTAACGTTAATTAATTATATACATGTATCTTAAATGCATAATCCTGTAATAACATGTTTCAACATTCATAACCAGATTTGAAATTAAAAAGTAACTTATTCATGTATGGGGGAAGTTCTGAGTCAGGTAATAACTATGGAGACCAAGTGCTGCCTCCTAAATATATGGGAGCCAACAGACTTGGGTAGCAAAGAGAAAACCTGGGTGACTCTCGGATTGATGGTCGCCAAGAGGAATGTGGCACGAAAATGGGGGGTACGCGCAACTCCGACGCTAAGGGAATGGGAGAATGACATGGATTGGTGCATGTATCGAGAAAAAACAGTGTATATATCTCGAGGCTGCCCTAAGAAATGGATGCAAATATGGGGGAAATGGAACGAATACAGAGGTAACATATGTGAACCACCCGCATTGCCGGCACAACCGTCCCTGGGAGAGTCGACACCCTAATATATTAATGTTCACTGTAAAGCAATCTGCACATGAAAATATGGAACTATATGTAATGTGTCATTGGTTACCATGCTATTTGTCATGGCTCACTTGCAAGCTGTGATGTTGTTTGGTTAATAATAAAAATAAATAAAAAATAAAAAAAGTAACTTATTTTGAATATATTAAATTAAAATACCATTATTTTTCTGAAGTTTATATGAAAATAAACAAATCCAACTTAAAGTGAAAAATAATTTTTTTAATGTATTTTATATGATTACCAGTGACGCATAGAATGAATTAATAGTATTATAATTATTTTATTAAATGTTAAGGTTACCATGATTCATACATTTAAAAAAGGTTAATAAAATATTTTAAAATAAATTAATAATACTGTTTTATTTTTTAACATTTTTTAAACATCAAATAACATTCGTTTTTATTTTTAAACAGTTTAACTTAATATTTTCTAACATTAGTTTCTGTGGGGATTTATTTTATGTCCATACCTTCATTATTTTCTATGGGAGGCTGTTGCAGTACCAGTGTTTGGTCATGTGTGGTGCTGAGCTTGGAGATGGAGTACATTTATAACTATTTGGGTCCCTTTTAGGATAAGCCTACTAAACAGTGCATGTGCTCTCTGTTGCAAGACATGAGCACAGGCTGTATTCTGAGAGAGACCCGTCCCTTGATCAAATAAAGCACTGTAGTGAAAAAATCTGTCAAATAATTGCCGCCGCAGGAGATACCATTTAGGATGCAGCCAAGGGACAAATATAACAGGATCTGCTAGGAGGAAAAGAGCATCAGCTAAAGTCAGCACTGCCTCATCAGAGGGCACATCGTCTTCAGTGACTGTTTCTTCCGGACCAATATACACAGCCAGTGAAGATTTACAAGTATCCAGTGGATCAGATATTTTTTCCTGTACTCCGGCGCATCCGCCGTTGTCGTCCTGGACTACTGACCTGGCACGCCCATTTCAATATTCCCTCCTGTGCTACTTAGCACTTGCTTACTTTCGGCGCCACAGACTGCATCAACATTTCTGAAGGTCAATAGTCCTCATTGGCTTATCCGCCGCCCGGCGATATCCGTCTTTCTTTCCTTACACTTGGCAGTAGTCCACCTACCGTGGTTCGCACTGCTCTTCATTGCCGTTATGGATTCTTGAACGGTCACTAGAGTCCACCTTGTTGGCACCGCCTTTCAGCCCTGAAGAGTCACGGGTTACTACCCTTTGTGACGAAACACGTGTCGGCTGGTAGCTTTTGCTTTGGCTGGTTGCTTATGCTCTGTTACTATATTAAACACCTATGATTATCATTCTGGTGTAGACCCTCTACATTTCTGCAGTATGAGACATTTCTCCTGATATTATATCGTCATTACGTGTGCCCGGAACTGTACCTACTTCATTTGTGTGGATTTCTATCCATACCATCACGGGGGTTTTAGGGCATATCCCCTGACCTGGTTTGCACCGTACATACTCCTAGCATAACATAAACACAGCGCGAATTAGCTTGAGCGCCATTATTCCTGTCAATACTAAAAACCGCACACTGATACGTATTTTAAATGATTACCAGTGATGCATAGAATGAATTAATAGTATTATAATTATTTTATTAAATGTTAAGGTTACCATGATTCATACATTTAAAAAAGGTTAATAAAATATTTTAAAATAAATTAATAATACTGTTTTATTTTTTAACATTTTTTAAACATCAAATAACATTCGTTTTTATTTTTAAACAGTTTAACTTAATATTTTCTAACATTAGTTTCTGTGGGGATTTATTTTATGTCCATACCTTCATTATTTTCTATGGGAGGCTGTTGCAGTACCAGAGTTTGGTCATGTGTGGTGCTGAGCTTGGAGATGGAGTACATTTATAACTATTTGGGTCCCTTTTAGGATAAGCCTACTAAACAGTGCATGTGCTCTCTGTTGCAAGACATATTGTGGAGTACCATGAACGTAGAAGAACTGTAGCTCACTCATTGTTTACCATTAGTTAACTTTCTTTGTCACTCTCATTTGCCTGCTTCATACACCTTGTCAGTCTTGTGTTTGTCCCTCCAATGGATCATTGTATTTAAACGGCCTCTTTGATTGGCTGCAATCTATGCTTCTACTGCTTACCTTTCAAGCACTACATTTTTCTTTTGTGTTAAGCACTCCACGGAAGTGCATGCATTTTTGACCAGTTTCACTTATTTATGTCTCTCCCCATGCACTCCGAGTTGCTCTGTTGGTGCTTCTCCCCGCCCCTCCCTCTAGTGCTCGCCTGTGTGCTTCTCCTCATTGCTTCCCCACACCCGCACCCTCTGTGTTGCTTACCCCAACCCCCATATTGCATTCGGGTCCCTCCAGCCACCACTGTGTTGCTTTCGCATCCCTTCCAGCCCTTCCTTGCTGCTTTGCATCCCCTCTGTGTTTCTTCTGCATTCCATGCCTACCCACCATGTGAGCTTCTGCATTCCCCAAATGTCCCTGTGTTGTTTCTGTGTTCCCCACCCTACCTCATGTTGCTTCCACATTCCCTCCACCTTCTCCCGTGTTGGTTTGCCCACCTGTTTGCATGTTTTATTTTATTTTTAGTTAAAGATCCAAGTAGGATCCGTAACTAAGAAGGAAAAAAAAGCGCCCACGCCATTTTGTAGGGGCGTGCATGCCTACAAAATTATGCAACAGATGTGTCAGTTGCGTTAAAGGCTTTTTCTAGTTATTTTTATTTTTTATTCAAGCCACCCTGCACCGCATCCTGGATGCTGTGCAGGATTGCTAAATTCCTATGACAAAGCCAATAGGTCATAAAGGCAAGACATATTGGCTTAGACAATGCTTGCTGGCTGCAATAACTATAGAAAGGCAGTTTGTGAGTAGCAATGAGCTTACTCTTTTATGGGTGGTTGAATGTTCCTCCCTTAATCCCTCCCTAACTCTCCATTACCCCCTCCCCTTTAGTAGTATGCATTCCCAATTTTTCAGCCACTTCCCTCTGTCCCTCTCACATTTACTACCAAACATATACGTACACGTGCAGAGATTACTGTGGTCGGGGTTGAGGTCTCCACACACAGAAAACAGGAGAAGCGATGTGTAAACCTCCTCATGTAGGAATGTAAATAGCATTTTGTAGTACATTAGAAGTACTATTGTAGTAACACTAAACGCAAAATGCAATTTGTGAACAGGCCCCTCAGTGTTTACTTGACTCTACACAACATCATCACACTTGTGTCGGTGTAAATTAAAGCATCAGGATGGTATCAGCAGTGACGGCCGGTGCAGGTTAGAGTGGTGGGGCGGGGTGCGGGGGGGAGTTGACAGACGACGACAAGGAAAAAGAAAAAAAAGAAAACCCCTTACCTTGCGCTTGCCGCATTGCTGACTTTGCGATGCTGTGAGCGCAAGGTAAGGGGTTTTCTTTTTTTTTCCCCCTCATCGTCGTCTGTCAACTCTCCCCCCCCTACCCCGCCCCACCACTCTTACCTGCACCGGCCATCACTGGGTATCAGGAACAGTGCTTTAAATGGGCCGGTACTGTCCGGTACGGAGTACAGGCACTTCTTATTTTGAGAAGGAGAGTACCAGCACTTCTCAAGAGAAATGCAATACTTTTAATTGGAGAGTACCAGCACTTCTCAGAGACAAGCAGGTATTCTGGTACAGAGTACCTGCACTTCTATTTTTCCATTTCAAGCACTGACCAGGAGTACAGGCTATTTCATGAGTTGCACTTTGACGGCATAGGAAGCAACTGCGGTGTTCTTCCATTTGCAATACTTGGAGTTAGGAAACATTGCATAAGGTTTAATTATTACCAATACAGTATTAAGAAGCCTTCTGAGCACCTTTTAGTAACACTGTCTGCTAGCAAAACGTCCTCCCCAAAAAGAGGAAGGCTGGCCTGCCAGAAATTGGAAAAAGGCAAGCAGAGAGCTAGTCACATTTTCCGACAGTGTTGCCCCTAATAGGCTGGTGTGGCTGAGGCAACGTCATCCAGGTGTGATGCGCACCTGAGTGGCTGCCTTCAATATATATGCCTGAAGGGAATTCATCTGCTCTGCCCTTGAGATCGGTTTACACGCGCCAGCCAGAGTCCTCCTGCCAACTCCCCTCAACACTCCGCTGCTTGTACTCATAACACGACCTACACCTCAAACAAAACCTTAAACTCCACTCTGGACACCTCCTGAGCCGTGGTCGCTAGAGTCAAAATCCAATTATGCGTCAGTCTCGCGGTATTACATCTCTCAGGCTTTGCAGACAGAAGGATCGCTTGTAGATGACATGAAAAGCAAACACCTAATCTTTATCTTTCACTCGACTTCGCCCACGAAACAACAAGCAACAAACATGCTGGAAGAATAACGCAGGGCGAAAATAGTGTCACATTTTGAGCAAGGAAGTCACGCCTTCCACAGTCTCTCAAACATGTGCGCGCAGCCAACACCCAAAACACCACCCTGCCGGGGCACACCCGCGGTCTGAATGACTGACATGCAGATAGATGGCTGGCGGGAAGTGCCGCGCCTGCCAAAACGTCAAGTGACATTTCACAGAGGATGGACTCACATCTCGGAGACATCCAGCCGGGGGAGTGGGGAGCTCCATGGAGGCAGCATTAAGAGCGGCGCCGGCGCCGAGGCATGCCAGCCCGTCCCCCTGCCGATCGATGCTGCGGTTGTTGTCGCTGCAACAGATGGGGAATTACTGCTGGGTGTGTTCCTGCGCGGCTCGGCGACAGCAAGGCGCAGCGAGCAGCCTGGGGACCCAGGGTGTCACAGGCAGCGGCTTCTTGTCACAGGGCCGCATGCCAAGCCCGGAGCGGATCCGTTTACAAGAATGCGGCAACCTGTCGCGTTAACGCTTCGCGGGCTAAGAATACGGGGCGCTCGTTTTACAGATTCCGAGCGCAAAAGCGGCGCACGTGCTTTTATAGTAAGAAAGAATGTATTTTTAAGGGTGCTAAAATCAATGCCCATCAATTGTCCGTTTTCTAGAATTAAATAAATTAAGCAGGGATGCTACTTAACTCTTTAAGGTAGCAAGTCATCCTGCCTGGACGGGACATTTCTGGGTCCACCATTTGTTACGGCAAATTTGAGTAAAATCGAATTATTTATTTGAGGTGTGTTGGCTTAAATGATTCAGTGGAAGCAAAAGAAGAGCAAAAGACTCCGGATGCATTAAACTAGCATACACATGCCCAGGACTGGAAACCATGCCTCTAATGAGGTGGAGGGAGGTGTTCAACTTACCCCTTACTGCATCATTGTCTATGTTTTTGATGTTCATGAAGTCTGTCAGTGAAGTCATTCTGTGCCTCTCAGTTAATGCAAAATTGTAATTCCCTGTTTATGGAATGTCTGGTTTCTGTTTTTTTAAATCTGGTCACCCTACCCTTAATCTTTAATAGAATTAGTAATTCAAAGTCCAAGAAAGACTCCTACCAACCGCACGAATCCAAACCATTGTGGTAGATGTGAGTGTGAAACTTATTTGCGTAACTGTGGGTAACTCCAAAAATCATTTACCCATTAAGATGTACCTAGTGCAGCTTCAAAATTCCATTGCATACCTCAACAGTAGGGCTTTTAAAGGTGCTTTCCCAGATGACCCACCTTATTATGTTGGATAGAAGGGCAAAGAATGGGAGGGGCTTGTGGTATCCTGTTGTGCTTGAATGTGTGCGGACACACACACACACATGCCCGCACATGCACCACATTTATGGAAAAAATGTATCAAACAAGTGATCACTTCACATAACCAATGATCAGTAAAGAATACACTCTCAGTTGCCTGTCCCTCCATGCTTCAGGCAGAGGTGGTGAAATGCTTGCAAACAATGGCACTCACAGACCATAATGATGGAGCTTCCACGGGTCCTCGGCCCAAGAACCTACCCAGATCCTCTCCCTGGGTGGTATGTCATTTTATTCGATTCTTCATTTGAGGGACTGTAAGTCTGTGATTTTCTCTCAAAGGTCATTATTTCAGAGTTATATGTGGTATCTAAAAATAATTCATTTGGATACTTTTAAATCAGGTCCCTGAGCCCTAAAATCTCCTCGCCATCCTTTCACTCTACCAATCCCTGAATCCTAACCCCCCCCACCACCCTAAACTACACTCATCCCTTAATCCTAAAACCCCTCACAGTCCCTAAACTCCATCCTCTCCTGGACAATTAAACTCCCTCATCACACATACACTCCACCCAGTCCCAACCCGTAAAATCCCTCACTACCACTACTCTCCATCCATCCCTGCTCCCTAAAAGCCCTTCATCACCCCTAAACTCCACACATCCCTAACCCCAAAAACCCTTTCTTCACCGCTAAACTCCACCCAATCCAGAACCGTAAAAATCTCTCACCATCACTAAACTCCACCCATCTGTGAACCCCCGAAATTCTCACCACCACTTAGTTCCACCCATCTCTGAACCCTAAAATACCCTAACACCTCAAAGTCCACCCATCCATCACCTTTAAAACCCCTCTAGAACCCATCACTGTCTCTTAGCTCCACCCATCCCTAAATCCCACCAAGAGTATCCTTATCAACCTAAACCCACCCATCCATTTAACATATCTGGAGTGATGTAATACGTGGGTGGGGCTGTAAGCAGTGTATGATGCGGGTGCAGGTTATAGTTAGTTCACTGAACTATAACTGGTGAATTTTGGTGCTTTTTGGGTTTTTAAAGAAAGCTCATGTGACATTCAAACACCTAACGATAACGTCATTTTAATCATTTTTTTTAGTGAACTTCTGTTTTAAAAAAAAACATAATTCAAGGTCTTAGCACATAATCTAACTATAGCATCGCTTTAACCTATGTTTTTTTCTGCAATATTTATACATATATCTGTCTACCATAATGTTACTATTTTAAAATTAGGGAGCTGTTAAGCGACTGAGAAGATGGGTAGGCTCAGTAAACAGATGTGGAAAGGGGATGCTGTACTTATGCAGACATCTCTCTCTTTCACTTTTTAGACCCTTTAAAATACATTATGCCTCAAACTGCTAAAAACCAATACCTCCCCTCCCACTTGTAAGCCACTGTTTCATACCTGCATTAACATTTAATGTTCATTTACTTCTGCTTGCTCCTCGGGAAAGACTTTGAATTCGCTAAATAAAACTTTCAAAATAAATAAATAAACGGGTCTTATTTCAACAAAATACAAATTCAAAATCTTAGGGGCCCATTACGATACCCGGCGTAAATAAATCGGCCAGGCATGGAAGCTGCAAAAATCCGCCCGCACACACCGCCTGAACACCGACCACGCCATTATGAGTACACAAACCGAAAACCGCCATCGGCGGAAAAATCACACAAAATACCGCCCGCCATCGTCTGAGTCGGAGTCAAACCGCCCGCCACGGACGGAAACACGCACGACAACACAAAACCGCCCGCCCTCACGGCCGACACACCGCACGTGAAATTACGATCGCACCGCCATGAGCGCGGAAAAACAACAAATATACCGCCCGCCAGCGCAAACAACGCCGATGAGAATCGACACGGCAGAAGCCATGGCGCCAACGTACCTGCACAGAAACCATCCGCACACAAAACCAATAGCACACAACATGGCCAACAAGTCCACACAGCAAGGCACGCACAAATACACAAGCACAGTACACATCCCGAAAACACCCCCCGGACAAACAAAAAATACAAAGGCCAGAACCCCAGACACAACACACCTGAAAACAACAGACCATGAGGACACACCCACATAGGTGAGTACAAAAGCAGCACTCCCACAGACCACAACCCCTTGCTACATTGCAAACCAGAGAGGAGAGGAGAGGACACAGTGACACAGCAAGGACAGCAGCACACCACAGAAACGCACACATCACAACCACCACCACCACCACCACCACCACCACCACCAAACACCACCACCACCACCACCACCACCACCAAACACCGGCACCACAAACCCCCTGCACATTACACAACACACACCGCACCAGCACCACAAACACCATGGCACCACAAAGGATGCCCAAGTTCACGCCCATGGAGCTGACGGTCATGGTCGACGAGATCATCAAGGTGTACCCACAAATCTATGGGAACATGGTCCAGCACACACCACTAGCCACCAGAAACAGAATGTGGAACCGGATCGTAGACCAGGTCAATGCAGTCGGGACCCTGCCCAGGAACAGAGGTGAAATAAACAAACGTTGGAATGACGTAAAGAGCCTGGTCAAGAAGAAGGAGGGCAAAAACAGAGAGCTGGCTGCCGTCACTGGCGGAGGGAATCCCGCGCTCTTTAAGACCTTCAAAGCGTGGGAGGAGAAGGTGCGAGTCGTAATCCATCCGGAGATCCTCGCCGGATTAGCAGAGGGAGTGGAGGCTGGTAAGTACAAACTAATGTATACCAGCACACCGCTATGTACTCACATGCACTACCACCATGCCACAGCTCCCAGGGACAAACACCCCCATGTCCAGCACACAATACACAACACATCACACACACATGCAACACACACTACCACACACAGCCCAAACCGAACAACTGTAAGATGCGTGGGGACATGTGTACACTAAGCCAGCCACGTAACCACCAACAGGTCCCCAAATATGCCAGAAGCGCCACAACGAGCACCCACCACACCCATGTGTCCGCCACAGCTGCACTAACCGACAAGTAACAGGTAAGTGGCAGGAACACAAAGTGCAGTGGGTGGGACGGTGGACAGCCCAAGTACAACACACACCAGGCCCCAGTCCCACAGCACAGCAAGGAGGAGCATCCCCCACACCCCACAGCCACGTGTCAGCCACCGCAGTGCACAACGACAGCCGAAAGGCAGACATCACGGTCCACAGCAATCGGTGTCAGTGGGTGTACAGCCACCCCCACGACCCACTACACCCCCCACCCCCACAGACCTGCAACATGGAGCACCCCCCGCTTAGAGCCATGTGGCATCCAGTACAGTGCACGCACGAACAACTTGCAGGTGGGAAACTGGACAGGGCTGGATTACTGGAGGCATGAGGAGCATAACACCACCAACACATGGGACATGTCACGTAGCAGACGAACACGCAGCACCGCCCACCGTCACAAACAATGTGCACACGGACATGAACAACAGACTCACACCCCACATGACCCATCACAGACATAGCAACACCCAAGGAGCCACGTCTGCATGCACAAGCCACACTGAATATAGTCCCACACGGCAGCCACTGTGCAACTCATCACACACAACCGAAACACCATTGAAGTCCTGTCCATGTAGCCCCCACTGCCTGTCAACCCCACAACTACGCCTATGTAAGACAAACAACACTAGACGCAACAGAGCGGAACAACAGAAATGCACACGAACACCACTGAACCCATCAAACACACAGACACACCATGCACAAACAACATACCATCCATCCCATCCGTCAGCCCCAGTCTCATGAAAGGCATGTCATCCGCACAGCTGCCACACATACAGCAGTCACGCTAAGACACATGCCCATGACCCACCATGTGCCAGAAGTCAATTAAGCGCACGACACACTGTGAGCAACAACACACAACATGGGCCACACCCCCGAGCACTGCAGTGATGCACATGGCACAGGGCAGCACGCACACCAAGGAGATGGGACAACTGCAATACGTTGGCTGGCACACAACTATCACTCACTCATAACGATGCGTCCAATGCCATGTCCAGTAACCACAACAGACAGCAAATATGCAGGGCATGTCAGGCATGCACACACCTCAGACCATGCACTGTCATGCTGCCACAACACATGTCACGTTCGGCACCCATGGCTCACAGCATGTACCCCAAAAGCATATCCCCTCCCAAATGCGAATCTGGGGCATGGCCCCCATGTTGCCATATGCGTTCCTAAGCGTTCCATATGAACTCCAAAAGCAAAGTACAAACCAGACCCAGGATGGGCCAGGAGCCCGCATACACCAGAGTCACAATGAGTAGGGGCACAGCAACACACCCATCGGCATGGCCAATCCGTCCCATGCCACATGTGCACAGCACACAGTCCCATTGCCTAGCACACACAACTACAGATGCCACAGCCACACACTCGCCTCCGGGAAACCCATGTACGAGATTGCACGAACTGCCAATGTCAGACGACTAATACATACTTCGCCAGGTGCAACACAATAACAAATCTCATTCTCTCCACAGGTGACGAACTGCTGGATGCTGGGGATGGAGACAGCAGCCAGCACAGCCAGCCTACAAGCCCCCAACGAGGACACACGGATCTGGAGGATCTGTCCTCCTCTTCGGACACGGACCACCAAGCTGGCCCATCTGGCGTGGCAGGGCCCAGCCGCTCCCCAGGACCCCTCCTACCCACCAACCCATCATCCAGGGATGCTGAACAGTCCCAGTCCCCTGCTGCCACTGTCGTTGCGGCCACACCCACGGTCATTGCGGCCACTACCACTGCCGCAACCGCCACCATCGCCGCACCGACCACCACCGCCTCCACCACCACCACGTCTTCGCTGGCACCAGCCCCAGCGCAGGTGGTGGCCCGGCCGACTGGATCCACCCTGGGAGCCACAGCGAGGACCGTGGTGTGCAATGTGGCTAGTGGGCAGGCCGGTGGCAGCAGGACTGGTAGGAGGAGCAGGGTCAGGGAAACGCCAGCCTCCCCTGGGAGCCATGCCCTGCCTCAAATGGCCAGAGTCCTTGGGGCCTATGAAGAGGCCCAAGGACAATGGGCCAGGTCTGCTACTGACACGCGGGAGGTGCTGGGGGTGCTGAGGTCCATGGACGCCCATATGGGCCAATTCGTGTCCCGTATGGACCAACTCGTGGACCTCATGGGCCAGCTGGTGGTGGAGGTGGGGTCACAGGCAAGGCCAGCAACACCACCTCCGCCACCACCTGCTAGGGCGCAGGCTCGGGCAGCAGTGTCCACTTCCCCTGCGTCCACAGCCAGTGAGCACACCTCACCCACCACCAGCAGGTCGCCACCACACACCCCCTCCCAAACGTGGAAGGGGCCGTCCGAAGAGGAAACAGATCTCCCGGGAGGACTTCGCACGCTCCAGTCGCAAGTGAGGCAGCCAGCCAGCCTTCCGCCAGCCTTCCTTGACCAGCCACTGCATTGACTTGCTCTACGATCCCACTCCACACAGCCATCTGGATGGCATGTGTGTGTTGGACTATGGACATAGAACCAGTGGGTACACCCTGATCATCACGCAGCCATGACCGACAGCTCATTGTCACTGCACGCACCACTTTTGTCATCACCTTACACACAATCACATGTCACAGTTTGTAATAAATGCACCTTTTTCACTAACTGCTGTTTGTGCCCTGTGTTTTATTTGTACGGAATACAACGGCCACCTTGGGCGGAAAGGCACCTGATGCGTGGCATGGCAATGGAATCCGGAGGGCCTGTAGGGACCTAGGGGTGGGAGACAGAACAGGAGCACATTCAATGAGTGTGTCACACACCCATCACACAGTACATGTCAACAACTACAAGCAATGTACACACATCGCACAGAGCAATAGGGCACAATGCCACAGTCACCAACAGTGGCATACTACCCTGGCCATGGAGCGTTGACACACTGCACGCAGTGAACATACGGCCACCCTGACACAGCACACACACACCTGCACAGATACAGACACATCATCCGTCGTACATGGACACTCACCGTCAAGTGAAGTAGCGGGCGATGAGCTGCTGGCGCACATTCCCAGCTTCCTCCTCTCCGCTGTCCACCTCACTCGAGCTGTCCTGGTCTGCGGGCTGGGGCCCTGGTTGATCTCCGTCATCCACAATGAGGGGGATCTGCTTCCGAATGGCCAGATTGTGCAGCATGCAGCACGCCACCACTATCTGGCACACCTTCTGTGGGGAGTACGCCAGTGCACCCCCGGTGCGGTCCAGGCACCTGAACCTGGACTTGAGGAGGCCAAAGGTACGCTCGACCACACGTCTGGTCTTCCCATGTGCCTCATTGTATCGATCGTCTGCTGGGGTGCGAGGATTCCTCAATGGACTGAGCAGCCATGCCCCATTCGGGTACGCAGAGTCACCTGGGTGTGAGGGACACAGAGAACCGTTGCTATTCCAACTGGACAGGGGACAGCATCGCACAACCAGCACGCTACACCACTCCACATACTCACCGACGATACAGGCACGATCCTGTTGCAGATTGGCCATCAGTCGTGGCAAGATGCTGTTGCGCATTATGTGTGCGTCATGGGCCGAGCCTGGAAACTTGGCACACACGTGGGTGATCACCATGTCCGCAAGGCACACCACTTGCACATTCAGGGAGTGCGTGTGCTTCCTGTTGCGGTACAGGTGCTCAGTGGCCTGTGGTGGAACAAGGCCAACATGAGTGCAGTCAATGGCTCCCACGACGTGTGGGATTCTGCCAAGGGCATAGAATGCACCCTTCACTGCCGCCAATTCACGAGCCCTGGGGAATCTGATGTACCTGTTCCGGTACAGCATCATGGCTGCCAGTACATCCCTCAGCACCTTGCTGAACATGGGCTGGGACATCCCTCCTCCACTGCCCACTGTGTGCTGGAATGACCCAGTGGCGAAGAAATGCATGGCGGCCATCACCTTAGCCGTGGGGGTGACAGCAGTCGGATACACCCTGCGGGGACGGAGATGGGGCTCTAACATGGCACACAGTCGATGCAGAGTTGGCCTGTCCAGCCGAAACTTCCTGATTACCTCTGTATCGTCCATGTCCGCCAGCAATTGGTATGGGCGGTCAATGTTCGGTCTCCGCCTGGGTTAAATGGCAGAGGACACATGTCAAAGCAACACGGCACATAGCAATTTCGCATACACATCACTGACATGACTGAGCAAGCACATGAGCCACAGCCCAGCTGTCAAGCTGGGGCGGCACGGCCACAATACACTTACACAGGTCTCCCAACAATGGCAATGGCAAGTGAGACATACCACTGCCATGTGCATGCACATGGGGATCTAGGCCCCAATGACTTGCGGGGCGTGCTGATGGGGACTGACTGCATATTCGTCAAGCGGCAACGCCACGGCAACATGAGTGTCTGCTGAGCATGGAACTGCTTCCGAGGCTGGATGAGTATGGCACACGACGACGACGATGTGGGCACGGGATGAGCGGCCAATACAAGTGGGACCTGTGGCACGAGGGGATATGAGACAGTAGTAGGTGTCAGCACTGCACCCTATGTACAGCACTGTACGGATCACAGCGCCCGAAACATTGACTGGTGTCCACATTGACAGCCCCATGCCAAGACGGCTGTGTGCTTGCAGTCACACGTCACAGGTGAGAGGTTACATTGCACGTGCCAGGTGGCAGACGTACATAGTGGGAGCTGGCATGTGTGTGCATGTGTCTCCTGTTCAGGATCCACCAGATGGGCGCTGACTCTGTACTGACCATTGGACACAGCATGTTCCGTGGAAGGCTTGTGTGTGTGGGATGGTGGCACTGGATGTGCCTCCGTTGGGTGTGGGGCCATGCACAGGGCGGGTACGTCGATGATTGCGCATTGTTGGTCACGGTGGGTGCACCAACTAAGATGTGTTGCCCTGTGTTCAATTCCTATGTCCGCATGATGATGGACTGTGGATGTGGGCAGACTACACATTGGTCGATGTGCTGTCTATATGCATGTGCCTTCACACCAAGCACAGCTGCCCCTGCACATGTGACCCCTGCTGGACTCGCTGCTGGGTCTGTGGAGCTGATGCACCTTCTGCGCGTGGGGCGGGCCGCTCTCCTCACTTCCCTCATTGCGCATGTCATGTCTTTGCCGCAGGTGACATGGATCATGGAGGGCCCACATGTACGCGTGGGTAGGCTACACATGATTGTTCACTGGTCGCCACCCCCAGTCAGTGTTTCGAATGGGAAGGTTGTCGTGCTGGTGGTATGTTCGATGTGGCGGATGGGCGGGCCTAGGTGCGGGCTTACATTCCGGACATGGGGGGTAGTTGGATTGGCGACTAGTTGCAGTACACACGGGACACGTCTCTTCCTTTCCACATCTGGGTCATCCCTTGTACTAACTGACAGTGATACAGTCATCTTCGCCCCAGCCCTCATGTCCTCCCCTCGCCCCCCAATATGCATGCTCACCTGCGAGGCTAGCGCTTGCACAGGCAGCCCCAAGCTCGCACCAGAGAGGGCAAGGAGTGTATGTGTGGGTCCAGTTGCACGAGTGGGCTGTCTCAGGGTATGATGTGTGGCGGGACGCCGTCCACCTGCGTGGTGCCCCAAATGGAGACCCGGCCTGCATGGACTATGCATCACAGTCTTCGCCTTCCGGATCCGCCACCTGCGACACCCAGTGGCTGTGGCTGCCCTTGCGGCCAGGCCGCGTCCGTCTGTGACTGATGGCCCACACATTCACTCTTTGGCCTCTCTGGGGAGGGCTCGGGGGTGGTGGCGCACGCGCTTGCACTTAGTCGCAATGGCATGTGGCGTGGTTGGTATGATGGGCAATGGATGGGATGGTGCGAGCCACCTCCCGTGACGTCAGTGCTGCTCGTGCTGTGGTGCGTCCCCCTACACTTCCATTTGACTTGTGCCATGCTAGACGTTGAGGTTCTATTGCCTGCGTGATATGACCAGGAGGAGCGCGAGGAGACCTCTCACACACCATGCTCCACTGCCATCCCGTGCCCTGTATCGCCTGTGCGGATTGACTATGTTGGGGTTGCACCTGGTCGACTGGGGCTGTGTGTGCCTTGTCAAGGGGCATGGCGGGCGCACAACAGGATCCAGCTTGTCCACAGAGGGTGGGCTGAGGTGCGCCTGGTACCGCTTTGTACGTGTGCCCGGCTGCTGTGCACACACGTGTTCACTGCCCCCCGACAGGTGTCCTCTCACAATGCCCAGGGAAGCGGTGGTGTACTGTACATGACCCCTCCCAACACGGCGTGCTCCAACTTGGCATGTGCGCATCTACCCGTCGCACCCACCCACCTGAGCACTGCGTCCATACGACTTCACACGACACATGTGTGTCTTCCACAGTAGTGCTACTCATTTGCGTTGACATCCAATACCAGTGGACTACATGGTCATGTCACGACTGCCGTGTACTTCACATACTCTCATCCTCTCTCATTCGTACTTGTGAAATGAGTCAGCGGAGACAGTTCTGGTTTCAAACATTATATTGAGTCTTCTGTCCTCTGTGATGCAGTATAGTGGACACTACTGGCAGCGGAATACATGTTGAGGATATACTGAGCATGATAACAAATGGGATAGGGTGTGGGGTTACATCTGCTTGGCCAAGGCTGTGCTAATGTACATTTACGTATAGCTGCGGAGCTGCGGACTTTGACACAGACGGTATACATGTAGCCTACCAGACCGCTCGGCATCATGGGCACAGTCCATCTCAGTTCCATGTGACAGGTTTGCTGCGGTTGTTCCTCATGCACGCGTGCATGTGAGATGACATCAGGGCATGTGCTTGCGTGCATGCAGCGGCGTGCCACTTGTTGTTGCACTGTGGTGGTTACTGGACATGTCACAGTCACTGGGGTCGTGTTGTTGTTGTATGCACTTGTCGTCCATGCAAAGGTCCTGGTATGGGATTCCCGGGGCGGGGGTGGGAGGGGTGCAGCACCCACAGACTCCAGGCGACCTATTCATGTCCACTGAGCGGTGTGTGTGTCCATGGGCGCTGGATCCATGTCGTGTCCTGGTTGTTCGTGCAGTTCCGTCCATGTGGGTGCGATGCACAGAGCCCATGCCACTGCCTCCCACGATGCATGCGGTGTTCCTGGATGTGATGGGGAACAGTGTGCATGTCCCGGTCATATCCGATGTCATGGCGATGTCGTTGATGGTGTGGTTACAGTTGCCGGTCGTTTGGTATGGCTGTTGTGGTGGTGACTGGCCAGTCCGTGCGGAAGCTGAGCATGGGTGCGGGGTTGGACTTCATAGGTCACTCGGGGAACCTGCGTTGTGGTCCGACGTATTTACAGGTTGACAGGTATGCGATGCCGTCCAGCAGGGCTTCCATGTCATTGGTGGTGTACATGTTTGCCAGCCAATGAAGCGGATGGTGGCTGTCAAGGTGTTGTTCGTAGGTTGTCCCTTGGAGGACCATGATGGGGCATGCTGGGTGACATTCGATGTAGCTGTTCTCGATGATCCGTCGTGTGGAGGCACAGTGGTTCCATTTCAGTGCGCGTGCGATGTTGGCCACATACGCCATGCCCCCATAGGCAGAGCAGGCCCTGTCGTGTGCGTCCAGAGGGAGGAGTAGTGGTAGCAGGTCCGCCTTCAGACATGCCGGGTTGGAGAGGCATATCTCGACGGGATGCTGGTAGGGACACCTCCGACAGTAGAAGACGGGCATGACGCAGCTGAACAATGTGATGCGGTAAGTCAGTCGGTAACTTACGTTCAGCAGGGACAGGAGATCGCATCCCAATGTATGTATCGTGTTGGTTTGGTACAGCTTGAGCTGTTCGGCGTAGTTGGGTAGGTGTGTTGCGGTTGCCATTTCGCAGCGGTTCGTAGAGGTGGCGTGCTCCGGCTGTGTGTGCAGTCTGCAATGTGCACGCTCCGGGGTTGCTGTGAGCTCTGTGTAGTCGTGGGGAGACAGGACTTGTGTTCTGTTGGCTTGTTTGGAGGACACGGGCCCTCTTCCCACATGCTTCTCAGACAGTTCAAGGTCAGTGCTGTGTGACTCCTTCCAATTAACTTGCATGTGGCCGACATGGGGGAGTGTTTTCTTCTTTCTTCCCCGTCCGTTGT
This sequence comes from Calotriton arnoldi, assembly GCA_963921515.1. NCBI lineage: Eukaryota > Metazoa > Chordata > Amphibia > Caudata > Salamandridae > Calotriton > Calotriton arnoldi. The sequence continues at coordinate 747,910 of CAWUFW010008950.1, read as the reverse complement.
GTGCTTCTGTGATATGCGCTATCTGCCCTGTGGTCGGTCTCCTCGGCATGCCTGTGTTGGTCTATTCTTGGACAATGGCTGTATTCACCGGCTTCTGTCGTAGGGCTGTGGTTTCGGTGTTGGAATGGAAGGTCATTCAGTGCTGTCTGCTCTCCCTTGTGTGGGCGGCAGGCTGCCTTTCCGCTCTGCGTTGGGCCTTGTGTGTGGATGTAATTCTTGGGCCACCTGTTGTCGGTCCCCGGGCTCTTTGGTGTTCCGTTTCATGTGTCTTGTTCATATGTGCAGGGTGGTATGGGTTTTTCAGTGTGGTACTGGCGTTCCTCTTCCCGAAGGGGCCCTGCTTCTCCTAGTTGGTGTTGCCGCCGCTGTATGCTACGCCATGTTTGTTACACTGGGGTGTGTCCTGCAGTTGCGTGTCTTCACTGACATGTGTGCGTCGGTTGTGTGGCGTTGGGTGTTGTCCGTGAATTGGGCGTTGGGGACATGTCTGTGGCCGGCCTGTCACGTGTCATGTGCGTTCGGGGTGGGGCTGATGTGTGTGCTGCTTGGTTGTGTCCCTGTGTCTGTGTGCGACGCATGCATGGCGCTGCGGTTGGCCTCTGCGTTGTGCGCATGTGTGGCGGCGTCATCGGCGCTTTGGGGCCGTGACGGGGTGGTTGGTTCCTAGTCCCAGGTGGTGTGTACACATGTGTTCTGCGATGTTACGATTTGGCCTGTGTGTCATATGTGGATGCGATGGTGGATGTGTAGTGTGCACGCGCTGGGGGGGTTGTCCGCTTTTTCCGCCCTTGCACTGTGTGCGCTGTTTGCGTGCACTTGTTGTGTGTGTGCCTACCTGCGTCTCCGCGGTACGTTGCGTCCTTGGTGGTGCATCAGCAGAAGCATGGGAAGGGCCTGCAGTGCTGGATTCATGCCCGGGGTGCCGCTTCTTCGTTGTCCGTGCTCTGCGTCCGTGTTTCCGCCTCTCTTTCACGTGCGGTGTCTCTTTGCCGTGGGAGCCGTTTGTTTGCGGCATCGTAATTTATGCGCCGGGCGGGACGTGTTTCGTCGGACGGTGTGTGTCAGTTGTGCTGCGCCGCTACGTGTGCGGGCGCACTTTGATGGCGGACGGTGTTGCTGGCTTGCCGGCGGTGTTTGGCCTGCTTTTCGCATCGTAATTGGGCGGGCGTGTGGACTGCTGCGTGCCGGCGGTAACTGGTGGTTTTTGCATCCGCCAGCACGGCGGTTGTGCTTCCGCCCGCCATCGTAATGGGCCCCTTAGTGCTTTAGTTGCTCGTTAGAATTCGGTGGTGAAGTTCATCACTTGGGATCTCCAGAGACTTAAATGAGAGACAGTTGCTGGTGCTGGAAGTACATATATCACTCTGCATATCAGAATGTTTTTCTGACATGGGTGAGGAAGATAATTGAGAATTCATAGAAAATATATCCTGATTTTAGATTTCTAGAGCACTAATCATAATTTCTATGACAACAAAAACCCTCATTTTGTTCATTACTGCAGTATCCTGTCCAGAAATGCTTTCAGTTTTACAGCTTTGATTCCATCAAGATGGCATTCAGGTTTTCCACATATTTGTCATAAATACACAATTTTACCATGGTAGCTGTTAATTATAACACTGTGGTGAAGCTGAAGTTAAACACTGGGGAGTCAACTGACAGGTTGCTGTATGTGTTTTACTCAGCATGCCAGACTTTTTTTTTACTGACATTGACGAGGAAGATATTTAAGATTTTATAGAAAATGTGACCTCATATCAGCTTGTTGGACTGAAAATGCGTCTAGCTGACTCCTTCTAGCATTTTGCGCGTTAAGTTAGCATTTGTGGCGTCATTTTGTCTGTAGGCGCCATTTTGTACTGTGATCGAAAGTAAGACTCTGTCACATTGCTTGCCTGCCCCAACGAAGAAGACAGCTTAGAGTTATTTCTCTGTATCATATTCAAGGGCGTATCCTAATGTACTAATAAATGGTTTATTCTGCCACCACATGCCTTTCCTCTCTCGTATCTCTGCTCCCACGTTGAAGAGCGCTGAGCTCGAGCAAATCAACCTTGAGAATGTGATAAGATGTACCCGTTCTGGTAGCTCATCTCTCTGTGCCTCCTTTGTTCACCAGTGCCCAAGCTGGAATTTTCCAGTCTGGGCGTGTTTCTAGGGGTTTGGAAATGTATAATATCTGATGTTATGTTGGGGGGAGTTAGTCCCTCGGCTGTCATCTTAGGAGACTGGTCAGACTGGGCTCCGCTGCAGCACATTACTAAATAAAATTGCTTGGTTTGTATTCTCTACTGTCTTCTCGACTCTTCATTTCTTGGAAGGCAGAGAGGTGGTCACTAGTGACCCGGGTGGCCCGATTCGGGTCACTTCCTTCAGTTGGCGCCCGAACAGGGACTCCACCAGGTGACCCATCTTCGCCCCCAGACGGGTGGAGAGGACGGGGTTGCGTCCGGTTGGATCGGCGGATCGGGGATCCCCACACGATAGAGCTTAGTTCTCGCAGCTGCTCCGCCTGTCTGATCGGGCGGTGCCTCGCCCAGTGGTCATCCCGGCTGGGGTCCGGAAAGGCGAAACCCTTGGATTTAACCGTTTGGTCCGAAGAGTCGACAGTGGAGAATAACTTTGTTCGACCTGTGTGCACCAGGTGAGTTTGTCTTGACTATTGGTGAATATGGCGCCATCTTGAATAATCTTGAGTATGGTCTAGAGACCATTTCTTGACGTGCTTGTACTTGGTAGGTCTGCGGATCGTTTAGAGATACGGGGTGTCTGCGGTTACCCTGCCAGGCAACTTAGTGAATTTGGCTTACTCTTGAAAATGCCTGGGGCTTGAGCCTGTCTCTCTGGTGCAGTCTGAGGACTGACTTGAGGATGCCTTCGTTTGGAGTGGTCTGAGGACCAAATTACTTTGTTAGTCGTCTGGTGCGAATATTGAACGTATCTTATATTAAGATGCCTTGTCTGAGCAAAATGTGGTGTTTGGGGTGCCGCTGTTGTTCTGCTGATGCTCGACTGGAGGGAAGTCAACCTGCACCTCCAGAAGGCACCCCGAATTTTGACATGTATGTGAAGCATGGTATTGGCCCTATTATGTTTAGTACATTGTGGCACAAATATACAAGGGACAATGCAGAGCTTCGGTGGCCATTAACAGGTACCTTTCATGAACAAAAATTGAATTTCTTGCAAGATAAATTGTTTGCAAAACGGAGTAGACAGTCAATGTTTGATTCCCTTTGGTATGGCAAAAGGAAGCCAGGCAGAGGCGCCTAAGAGCAGAAAAAGAGGCTAGGCGAGGGAAGATGCAGACAGTGACTCAGAAAGCAGTAGCGCATGATAGAGAAAAAATAGAACAAGCATTGGCATAGCCAATAGGTCTCGCCTTTGGGACCTTATAAGTGTTTAGTTATCCAGCACAATATCCTTGGTGCAACAACATCAAGTGTTGCATGGCTAAACACTTATAAGGTCCCAAAGCGAGGCTATATATGCCAATGCTTGTTACCTTTGGTGGGCGTCAAATTCTATTATTGTCCTGAGGGGTTGTGTCTCTGACATTTTCTTACAGGAGAAGTGAGTGAAATACTGGCAGAAGAGGTAACTTTGAGCTGGGGTAGATAATCACAAGTGAGAGAACAGAGGAAGAGCTCTGATGACAGGTGACTGTGAGAGCTTTTGGAGAGGTCTGAGGGAGAGATACGGGACTGCGAGTGACCGGTGAGGTGCAATGGTGTGGAGGGAGAGCAGCAGGGTGGTTGGTGGCTGCGTGAACTGCTGGAGAGTTGGGGGGGGTGCTAGCACAACAATAGGGTTTTGGGGGGTGGGCCACCCGGGATTTACAGGCAGGTGGTAGGGTCCAGGGATGGAAGGGGAGGGTATTGGCCAGCAGTGCAGAGGGCAGAGCGATTTTATATAGTACGGTGACGGATAGTCCTGTCAATCCATGTAGATTACCAGTTATCAAGCACACCGGTTGGCAGGGACAGTGTATTATTTACCCGTCCGACCCTCCCTCAAGTTTTTAAGAGTTAGGTGGCCACCTTGTGTCAAGGGGTATGCGCTGCGAATGTCGATTATTTTACAACCCATTGGCAGAGCTTTGTTGAGACGGGTGTCAGAGATTGCAAGTCAACTGTCATCGCTGTTATGAACAGGTGCACGCAGGTGGTTGGTTAAACAAGTTTTAAAGTTAGTGCACGTAAAGTTGGTCACGTTGTGATGCAGGGGAGGAGGGTTTAAGCAACAAGAAGGCCACAGTGGTGTATGCAGCATGGCTGGATGCATGACGTTTGAAGTGAGGAGAGTTTCTGATTAGGTTTTGGATATGGGTTACTTAGGGATGGGGGTGGATAGTTGGTAATATGTACAGTGATGCTGGGTTTAACGTTAGTCTGTTTGGCTTACGCCAAGGATGTTTGGCGTGGAGTTTTTGGCACCTGTTTCATTAAAGCGGCCTTTCTCTCACTAACTAATGGCGCCATGTCGTTCCTGGGGTGCCATCCCAGTCCAACAAGTGACTCTTCAGAATTTCTGGTCTCTTTCTCAGCATCCTAACATATTCAGTGCTGACCATTCGATTTGTGCATTAACAGCCTTGTCTCGTGGTTGTTTTCAATGATTTAGGCACCTCAGGTAAGTCCAGAACAAGAGCTAGTCGCTCAGAGTCCAGGGTCATACAGATTCTGTCTCAGGCGGCGCACAAAGAACAGGCACCAGTGCTTGCACTTTGTGTGACGTGTAACTCTGTAATTTTTTTACGAAGTTTTATATAGCGCAAATTTGACCCGAAGGTATCGGGTATCAGAGCGCTTTGCATAGCACCAGTTGTGTTACATGACACATTCATTTTTGTTAGGCACAGGGAGATTAAGTGATTTGCCCAGAATCACAGGATGTTCCAGCGTCATTGCCGAGACTCGAACCTGGCTCCCCAGATTCGAGGTCGACCGCCTAGCCATTAGGCCAACTCCTCTATTATGCAACTTCCAGAGTATCAGTAAAGTGGTAGTTGGGTGCAATGTGACACTGCATCATTAATCAAGGTCTTTCTAGACTTTATTTTAGAACCTTTATTTATTGCTTTTCAATAAAGTCACAGTGGGTGTACAGTTACAATTGTGCAAACACATGGGGTCCAAGGACAAAGTGCAATTCTTAAATAGTACATTATAACTTATTGCATTACCAGTTGCCTTATATCTAAGAGCTTGACAATGAGTATATCCAGGACATCAGCTCACCGCTTCCAAGGTCTTTCTGGACTTTAGTAAGAAAACTGCATTTTACCGTGGCTAGAGCCAATGCTGTTCTCAGCCGCACCGCGCATTGTAAGGTGTAGCTTTAGAGTCTGAGGCTGGGTGGTAAGGTGCAGCGGTTTTGCTAAAAGACTGACAAAACTCCTGTATTCCATAAGCCATATTGCTCTCACCAGCATGTTACTACTTATGATGCTATGGTTTGAAGTGGACCAGGTCCCTCTGGGTCTCAGACCTGGCAGTAATTAAAAACGGACTTTGCAATGGGTCAGTATCGGGCCTAAATTGCTGCCCTTCACAGAAAAAACGCTGATCAAGATCTCAACAGTGACAGTAAAAACCAATAAGGTAATCCATGTTAGTGAGGTAGCACATGTTTACATTTCACGTTTTACTTAATTTACTTCCCTAAAAGTAGGAGCTTCTGGGATACTGTTTTTCTGTTTTTAATGCAGCATATCAATCTTTTATTGTGGGTTCTGTGAACGGGGTCGTCTATAGGGTTCTGTGCGGGAGCAGGTTGTGTGTTTATGATTGACAGCTCTGGTGAGTTGACGCTGAAGGCAGTGTGAAAAAGCTGTCAAAGTATTGGGTGGTTGAAAGTAAAAGAAAGTGAGGTACTTACAGGTGAATGTCTGTGGGGAAGGGTGAAGTGAACGAGATGCAAGGTGTGTGCAGTAGGAAAGAGTGAAAGAGGGTGTGAAAGAGTGAAAGAGGGTGTGGAAGAGTACAGAGATCAAGTGTAAAATATGCAGATGGAGGATTTCAGAAGAATGAGGGGAAGGCTGCAGAGTAAAGTTGTGCTAAGTTGTGAACAAGAGTGATTGTGACACACTGCATACCCCTTCCACAGGCATCAATTATTTTTTCATATTCACGGTTTCAGAATGGAAATATTTTCAATTCTAATTTTCCCAACAATATCATAGTTATCTATATACTACCATTACGAAGCATTGGTAAAGTCAAAAGCATTGACTTCTTTTAGTCGTGTAACTGTGAATTGTGTCCAGATGTAATAACTCTTACAGTGAAGCACTCGGGTACTAGTCAGGTGGCACGCTGCTTGAACACAGCATTATAGTGTACTTGTTTTGAGCCACACTCTTAATTACATAGGCAACACCTATTGAAAAGGATTTATCATTTAGCCACGCCCTTTTCAGCAACTCACCCAACTTTTTTATCCCAACTTAAAGCCATGTATAGTAAAAACCATTCTCAGCCGAGTAAAAGTTGTTCTTAACGAAGCGAGTCTTACTAGGGGGCAACACGTTCTACGGAAAAGAAAAGCCAATACATTTTTAGCTGTGAACGGACACAGGCTCCTGAAAATATGGTTTTTCGGTTCTTCTCGCAAGAAATAAGATATCGAGGGATACATGCTGGCAGACAAAGAAAGATACTTTACGCAACTGCTGCTCAGACCGATAGGCACCCTCACGTGAGACAGCCGAGGGGAGAGATGAAAACGTGAAGAGCAACAACTAGAAAGGGCAATAAAGGTAAGCGATTTTCACTTATTGCACCTCGTTCCTAATCCTTCGTTTCTCGGTGGTTCTGCGCTCAGATCTCAAGGATGCCATTCTCTAACCAGACCAATTTATTTGCATTGTTAATTTCTGATGTGCAAAGCAAAACTACAAGTACCATGACGCAAAAAAAAAAAAAGATATCGGTTCTGCCATTTCACATGAGACGACAAAGTAACATGGTACATTTGCCTAGCGGCACCACCGCAATTTAAGATGAAAGTTTACTTTAGAGCTTCTCGGGTCGGTGAAGCAGAAGTAAGACAAAACATTGATTAGCTGATCTCAGACAAAGGCTGGCGGCAGGAATTTGACGAGATAAACGTGTGTGTGTGGTGCGGCCCCGCGGCCGCGAAAGTTAATTGTGAGAGGGGGAGCAGGAGGTGAGCCTGCGAGTGGTGCGCGCGCGCTGGGGACAGCAGTCTGCTGTTTTTCGAAGGAAATACTCGTGCTTGTGGCGCGCCCCTGCGCGCTCCCGCAAGGTGTATGCCGCCACAAGCACGAGTATGTGCTTCGAAAAACAGCAGAACGACGGCTAAAGGTCCTCCTACGCAGCACATGCGCGCTGCGTAGGCGAGACCTAAAAAGGGATAGAATGCGCTGATAGAAAATTTCGATTGCAATGTGACAAATCCTATGTTGCTCGAGAAGAGGGTGATACATTCGTGGAGGAGCTCTTAGACTCTCGACCTCCTCCTCCCTATGCCCCGCAGAGAATATATCCAGTTGTCCCAGCGCCCTCATCTTCTGTCCCTCCCGTTTCCCTTACGGGTTCTCCTGCCCCTGACCCGGCTGCTGCTTTGGCCACGGCACCCCCGTTCTTTCTCTAGCTTCACATGCTACAGAACCGTGACTGCGAGTTTCCCTGCTTCGCCTATAGTTTCCGCTTATGCTCCCTCTCCATCACTCACACCCTCAACGCAGCCATTGTTAACGCTTGTGTCTGCCCCTCCACCTATTGTGTCTTCCTTGAATGTCTCCTCCCCGGTATTGTTGAACATTGGGACGCCGGTGCGTGGATCGGATGAGGGTGACTGGGCAGCTGCTCGAGAACGAATGGGAAGGGTGCTGATTCAATCAGATGTGGGAAATGAGGAGAAGAAGATGGTGGTGTACCAGGCCCCGCAGTGGGCTCGGAGTCCGATTTATAGCGTGGAAGATGTGTGGAGTGTGATGAAAGATTATGAGCCGTTCGTGCAGCAGCACGCCCTCAAGCATATGTCGGCCACATTGATAGGGTTGTGGGAACAGTGTTTTAATGGTGTTGCACCTCCAAAAATTTATGACATCCGGGACCGCGTGTATGCCGTTGACCTGGCTCCTTATGACGTGTTTAGTAACGTTGCCACATTGGTAGGTTATCGAGGTAGGCTGCATCAGAGAACGCCAACGACAGGGTCTCAGTTTCCGATGAGGGAAGTACACCCTATTTTTCACCCCGAGATACCGGAGCTGTGTAATCAGCAGAACGCTATTATCAGGCAGCGAGTAGAGGCCCGTTTTCAAGAACAGTGGGCTTACACTCCATGGAAAAGGAGTGAGGTTTTATCTCTAAAGAGCCAGTTGCCCGACCCGAGGAAAAATCCAACTGCATATTACAAGGAATTGACAGAGGCTGCCTCGTCTACAGTGCTGACGCTGGCAGACATTGAAATGTTTTTCAGATTGTTGGTACCGGTGGACATCTGGAGACAGGTGCATACGCAGGATCATGTTGTGGAGTTGGGTGGCACTTGGGATGAGATCAGGGCGTGGGATAAGGAGAGGAAACCTGGTGAGAAGCCTAGGGCTGAGATACTGGCTTTGCCGAATCGCATTATTACCTATATGCATGCCCTAATACCACTGAGGCGAGTTGATTGGGATAAGCTAACAGCATGTCGTCAGAAGAAAGATGAAAGTGTGTCAGATTTTTTCACCAGGTTCGAGGGGGTATTTTTGGATTTCAGTGGGCAGGATTTGTCAATGAAAGGTGTCCGATTATTCGTTAATAGATTTGTTACAAATTTGCTTCCAGAGATCGGTGCCCGGTTGCAGGCTTCAGAGAGTACGTGGAATACCTCCTCCCCTTCGGTGATATTGAGCATGGCGCAGTACTATGAGCACAGGGAGAATGAGGAGAAGGAAAAGGCGGAAAAGAAAAACAAATAATTGAAAATGAAGGTGTTGACGCAGCAGGCAGCAAGGGGGAACGGTAGAGGATGTGGCACCGGTTCGACCCAGCAGTTGCCTCGTACCAATAGAATAGTGTACCTGTGGGGCCGAATCAATGTGCATATTGTAAAAAGGAGGGGCATTGGCGAAGTGAGTGCCCGGAATTGTTGCAGAAAGTGGCGGTCCCTAGAGGACGGGGCTCTAGAGGACGGGGTCGCGGTGGACGTGGTCTTGATGGAGTTCAGACAGATGAGTCCTCGCAGAGTCGTTCTGACCAAAATTATTTTGATGACCCTCGAGGAAAACAGTACTACCATGATGATTATGATATGGATGAGGTGACAGGGATGTCCTATAGCTAGTACAGGCAGGGACAGGGTGAGGGACCAGTCCAGATACCTGTAGATCAGCGTGGTCCTTATGTCACAGCGGATTTGCATGGCTCGGAGAAGAAATTTCTGTTGGATACGGGTGCAATGAATAGCTCTGTTTCTCGTTCACTGGTCCCCGGGGCTGCTCTGTCTGGCCAAAATAACGTGTCAGTAGGTTTTTCAGGCGTACCGGTCGTGAGCCCAATCTCCAAACCCCTTGCTTTGACTATTGGCCCCTTTACCGTAGATTCGCCATTTTTACTGACAGCAAATTGTGGTGAGAACTTAATGGGATTAGATCTGTTGAAGAAATTGCATGCTACCATTTCTTGTTCCCTGGATGGTGTCTATATGACAATAGGACCGAATGTGACTAGTACCAAGCAGTGTTTTTCCAAAGATATGCCGCTTCCCGCTGAATTCAAGGACGTGCCGCCCGCGTTGTGGGCCACAGGTGACACAGATGTGGGATTGTTGCAGATACCCCAGGTCTCTATTAACGTAAAGGACAACGCTGTGTTGCCTCGTATCCCCAGTACAAAATACCACAGGCGGGGGAGCGCGCTTTGTTACAGATTATACAGGATTTGGTTAAGTCAGGAGTGGTTGAGGAGACATCAGCGAATGTGTGTAACAGCCCTATTCTCCCTATTCTTAAGATGGTGCCCTCAGACTCCCCTGATGCCCCTCCTGATGTCTATCGTTTTGTGATTGATTTGCGGGAAGTTAACAAGATAGTGGATCCCCAGTTCCCGGTGGCCCCTGACATCACTGCCCTCCTAACAATGATTCCTTCCACTGCAAAATTCTTTTCTGTGATTGATTTGAAAAATGCTTTCTTTAGTATCCCCATTCACCCAGATAGCCGGCATCTTTTTGGGTTCACTCTGGCCGGTAGAAGCTTCCGATTCTGTCGCACTCCTCAGGGGTATACTGAAAGTCCTAGCATATATAGTCAAGCCTTAAAAAGCCAATTGGATTCCCTTACACTTCCCTCAGGTAATGTATTGCTGTAGTACGTCGATGACTTACTGATAGCTTCTGACACTGAAGAAGGTTGCAAAGATGCAATGGTTAAATTATTGCTACATTTGGCACATCAATCAATCAATCAATCAATCACAGAATTTGTAGAGCGCACTACTTACCCGCGAGGGTCTCAAGGCGCTGGGGAACAAAGGGGGGGGGGTGCCGCTACTGGTCGAACAGCCAGGTCTTGAGTAGCCTCATGAAGGTCAGCAGGTCTTGGGTCTGTCGTAGGCCGAGTGGAAGGGTGTTCCAGGTCTTGGCGGCGAGGTGGGAGAAGGATCTGCCGCCGGTGGTTGTTCTTCGAATGCGAGGGACGGTGGCGAGGGAGAGGTCGGCGGAGCGGAGCTGGCGGTTGGGGACGTAGAAGAAGAGTCGTCTGTTGAGGTAGGGTGGGCCGGTCTTGTGGAGTGCCTTGTGTGCGTGGATGAGGAGTTTGAAGGAGATTCTCCTGTCGATGGGGAGCCAGTGCAGGTTCCTCAGGTGGGGGGTGATGTGGCTGTGGTGTGGTACGTCGAGGATCAGGCGTGCGGAGGCGTTTTGAATGCGTTGCAGACGCTTGATGAGCTTGGCCGGGGCTCCCGCGTAGAGGGCGTTCCCATAGTCGAGTCTGCTACTGACGAGGGCCTGGGTGACTGTTCTTCTTGTATCTGTCGGGATCCACCTGTAGATCTTGCGGAGCATGCGGAGGGTGTTGAAGCAGGAGGAGGAGACTGCGTTGACTTGCTTGGCCATGGAGAGCGTTGAGTCGAGGATGACTCCCAGGTTGCGTGCGTGGTCGGTGGGTGTCGGGGCTGCCCCCAGTGTCGTTGGCCACCAGGAGTCGTCCCAGGCTGAAGGGTTGGAGCCGAGGATGAGGACCTCCGTCTTGTCCGTGTTCAGTTTTAGTCGGCTGCTCTTCATCCAATCGGCGACGGCCTTCATTCCTTCGTGGAGGTTGGATTTGGCGGTGAGGGGGTCCTTGGTGAGGGAGAGGATCAGTTGAGTGTCGTCGGCGTAGGAGATTATGTTGAGGTCGTGCTGTCTGGCGATGCGTGCGAGCGGGGCCATGTAGATGTTGAACAGTGTCGGGCTGAGGGATGATCCCTGGGGTACGCCGCAGATGATCTCGGAGGCTTCGGATCGGAATGGGGGGAGGCGGACTCTCTGGGTTCTGCCGGAGAGGAAGGAGGTGGTCCATTCCAGGGCCTTGTCTCGGATCCCTGCGTCGTGGAGGCGTGCGCGTAGAGTGCGGTGGCAGACAGTGTCGAAGGCGGCGGAGAGGTCCAGCAGGATGAGGGCTGCGGTCTCACCGTTGTCCAGCAGGGTCCTGATGTCGTCGGTGGCGGCGATGAGGGTAGTCTCGGTGCTGTGGTTGCTGCGGAACCCTGACTGGGATGGGTCCAGGATGCTGTTTTCTTCGAGGTATCGGGTTAGCTGTCTGTTGACTATCTTCTCGATGACCTTGGCTGGGAACGGAAGCAGGGAGATGGGCCGGAAGTTCTTGAGGTCTCTCGGGTCCGCCTTGGGTTTTTTGAGTAGGGCGTTGATCTCGGCGTGTTTCCAGCTCTCTGGGAAGGTCGCGGTCTCGAAGGAGAGATTGATGACGTTGCGCAGGTGGGGTGCGATGGAGCTGCTGGCTTTGTTGAAGATGTGGTGCGGGAAAGGGTCTGACGGGGAGCCGGAGTGGATTGTGCTCATGGTCTTGATGGTGTCATCGATGCTAACGTTGGCCCAGGCTGGCAAGGGGTCGTGGTCGATGGTGCGCGGTGGGTCTGGTGTGTCGGTGTCTGTTGGGGCTGTCTGGGTGTTGAAGCTGTCGTGGATGTCGGCGATCTTGCGGTGGAAGAAGGTGGCGAGGGAATCGCACAGGGCTTGCGACGGCGGGATGTCGTTGGTGTTGGAGCTGGGGTTGGAGAGTTCCTTCACGATGTTGAAGAGCTCCTTGCTGTTGTGTGCGTTGTTGTCGAGGCGGTCTTTGAAGGAGATCCTTTTGGCGGACCTGATGAGGTGATGGTGGTTGCGGATGGCGTCTTTGTGGGCTGCGTGGCTGTCCGGTGTCTTTTCACTGTGCCATTTCTTCTCTAGTTTCCGGCAGGTACGCTTGGATGCTAGGAGTTCCGGGGTGAACCAGCTGGCTCTTTTGCTGGTGTCACTGTAGGTGGGGTTTTTCAGCGGGGCGAGGGTGTTGGCGCAGTCGTCTATCCATCGTCTGAGGTTGCAGGCAGCGTCGTCGGTGTTGGAGGAGTCGGTGGGTGGGCTGAGAGCGAGGTTTGCCCGTAGTTGGTCTTCGGTGACTTTGCTCCAGCAGCGGCGTGGGATCTGTTGGGTGCGGTGGTGGGTTTCTGGAAGGTGAAGTGGATGCAGCGGTGGTCGGTCCAGAGGAGTTCGGTGGTGTGTGTCTGAAAGAGACGTGGGAGCTTGAGGAGAAGACGGGGTCGAGCGTGTGGCCGGCGGAATGGGTCGGTGTTGTGACGAGCTGTCTCAGTCCGAGGTTGGCGAGGTTGTCGATCAGGGTGGTGGAGTTGCTGTCGTTGTTGTTCTCCAGGTGAAAGTTCAGGTCTCCAAGGAGGATGTAGTCGGAAGAGGTCAGGGCGTGCGTGCTGATGAAGTCGGCGATGGAGTCGCTGAACTGGGGTCGGGGTCCAGGGGGTCTGTAGACGAGGGTGCCTCTAAGGGTGGTGTTGGGGTCCGTGTGGATCTGGAAGTGCATGTGTTCGGCGGTGCAGAGAATGTCGTCGGTGCTGGTCGAGACCCTGATGGTGTTCTTGTGGACGATGGCGATTCCTCCTCCTACTCCGTTGGTGCGGTCTCTGCGGGTGATCTTATAACCGTCTGGGATGGCTATGGCGATGTCGGGTGCGGAGGAGTCGTTCATCCAGGTCTCTGTCAGGAAGGCGACGTCCGGTGATGATGTGTCGAGCAGGTCCCAGAGCTCGACGGCGTGTTTGCGTGCGGAGCGGGTGTTCAGTAGGATGCATCGGAGGTGGTTGAGGTCCTTCTTGGCGGGCGCTTCGGCGGCTCTGAGGCTGGTGTAGCTGCAGTTCCGGCAGGTGAAGGGACCATGAGTGCGTTTCGGGGCAGCCTTGAAGCAGGTGTGTGTCCGTCCAGGGTTGAGAGCGTGGAGTGTGGTGGCATCATATCGGCGTCGGTCGTCGTGGCTGGCGCGGGGGCGCGAGGACCAGGGGTTCTGGCACTGGGCACGGTCCAGGCGCGGACAGGCGCAGACAGGCTTGCCTTCGGCGCGCCAGCGGCGCAGCCGCACAGCGGCCGCCATATATGAGGAGGTGGGAGGGAGGGAGGAGCAGCTGGGAGGCGGGAGGCAGGGGCAGCGAATGGTCAGTCAGGGGGGCGGGGACGCAGGGGACGCAGCGGCTGGAGCGGGAGCGGAGAGGGGCAACGGGGGGTACAGAAGGCAAAAATGGGCACAAAAGGCACAGAAATAAATGGGCAGCGAGGGGAACAGAAGGTAAAAACGGGCTCAAAACACGGGGGCAACGAGGGGTACAGAAGGCAAAAAAGGGCACAGAAATACAGGGGCAACGAGGGGAACAGAAGGCAAACAGTAAAGGCAAAAAATGCAAATAAGGCAGACAATAATGGCAAGCAAAGGGATACAAACCTACGGCCTACCTCTGGCCACCAGGGATGAGGCGCAGGTGGTAGCCTGCGGGTGGAGGAGGGCCTCGAACTTCCTTAGCAGCGGCAGCTGGGGCAGGGACACACAGGCGGCGCTGTGGGGAGGGGGAGCGACCTACCAAGCAGGGTCAAGGGTCGCTCTCCTCACTGCGCAGCGGCCGCCATATATGGGGAGGTGGGAGGGAGGAGCAGCTGGGAGGCGGGAGACAGGGGCAGCGAATGGTCAGTCAGGGGGGCGGGGCCGCAGGGGACGCAGCGGCTGGAGCGGGAGCGGAGAGGGGCAACGGGGGGTACAGAAGGCAAAAATGGGCACAGAAGGCACATAAATACAGGGGCAGCGAGGGGAACAGAAGGTAAAAACGGGCTCAAAACACGGGGGCAACGAGGGGTACAGAAGGCAAAAAAGAGCACAGAAGGCACAGAAATACAGGGGCAACAAGGGGAACAGAAGGCAAAACGGGCTCAGAAACACGGGGGCAAAGAGGGGAACAGAAGGCAGAAAAGGGCACAGAAATACAGGGGCAACGAGGGGAACAGAAGGCAAACAGTAAAGGCAAAAAATGCAAACAAGGATACAATAAGGCAGACAATAACGGCAAGCAAAGGGATACAAACCTACGACCTACCACTGGCCACCAGGGATGAGGCGCAGGTGGTAGCCTTCGGGTGGAGGAGGGCCTCGAACTTCCTCAGCAGCGGCAGCTGGGGCAGGGACACACAGGCGGCGCTGTGTGGAGGGGGAGCGACCTACCAAGCAGGGTCAAGGGTCATAAAGTGTCCCTTTCGAAATTCCAATATTGTCGACAGGAGGTCACCTACTTAGGTCATCTACTGTCGAAGGAGGGAAGGAGACTAACACCTGAGTGTATTAATGCTGTTGCTAAAATGTCCATCCCCAAGACGCAGCGGGATGTGCGTGCCTTTATAGGTATTACCTCGTATTGTCACCACTGGATCCCTAACTATTCCCTACTAACAAAACCCCTCCTACAATTAACCACTAAGGATGTGCATGAACCTTTGCCTTGGACGCATGAATGCAACAAGCTTGTGAGCAACTAAAAATAGCGCTTTGCTCTGCGCCTGTGCTTGGCATGCCAGACTACCAGAAGCCGTTCGTGTTGTATGTACACGAAGCGGCTGGCTGCGTGCTCTCTGTTTTAACACAAGCCTTTGGAGGTAAGCAAAGGCCGTTTGCCTATTTCTCTGCGCTTTTGGATAACGTCGCCAGAGCCCTCCCGAGCTATCTAAGAGCGGTCGCTGCCGTGGCCATCTCGATCCGACAATCGGCAGGGCTCGTCCTTGGTACTGATCTCACAGTCATGGTACCGCATGCTGTGGCCACACTTTTGAACAGAACAAAGACACAGCACCTCACCAGTGCGCGTCTGACTGGCTACGAATCGACCCTGTTTGCACCACACATCACCATCAAAAGGTGTGCCACTCTGAACCCAGCCACGTTACTACCCCTCCCTTCTAAGAGTGAGGATGCGGATGTGCATGATTGCATTTTCCGCACTGAAGAAGAGACGAAGGGACGGGTAGACCTGACTGATGTTACCTTGCCCAAGCCCCAAGGGGAACTATATGTCGATGGCTCTTGTTTCAAACTACCAGATGGCACAACAACTGCGGCGATATGCCATCACTACTTTGCACACAGTAGTCGAGACATCGCAAGTCCCTTATCATTCGGCCCAAGCTGCAGAATTGGTTGCCCTCCTTCGCACCTGTGAGTTGAGTGAGGGACTGGCTGTCAATATTTACACCGACAGTCAGTACGCCTTTGGCGTCGCCCATAACTTTGGGCGGCTCTGGGCAGAGAGAGGCTTTCTAACTTCACACGGGTCAAAGATCCAAAACGGCCCACTGATTCACAGACTTTTGTCAGCCCTTACACTTCCCAAGAAGTTAGCAGTAGTGAAGTGTAGTACCCACAAGGCAATTACTGATGATGTGGGGAGGGGAAATGCATTTGCAGACCAGACAGCTAAAGAGACAGCCCGATCGAAAATGAAAAGAATGTTTGTGGCGGGTCCTGCTAAATGGGTACCCGATAACACAATGTTTGAAGACACATTGGACAATGTGAAGGAAATTCAAAGCGAGGTAACAATTGAGGAGCTAGCAATGTGGCAGGAGAGAACAGGATGGCTAGACGATGAGGGGTGCTGGACAGACAAATCAGAGAAGCAGAGATGGATGTTACCAAATGCATATGTACTCCCAGTAGTCACTATGGCGCATGGGCCAGCCCACATTAGTGTGAAGGGGATATGTAGACTATTGGACCCTGTGTGGAGAATGATAACATTCCTAGGGTAGCTGCTCATTTGGTGAAGTATTGTATGGTCTGTATGATACATAACCCCGGAAAAGGTACCCCTACACCTTCTGGTAACTTTGCACCACCCTCTTTCCCTTTCGAGGTTCTCCAGATGGATTTCATCGAAATGGAACGAGTCAACAACCTGAAATATGTGCTGGTGGTTGTTTGTGCGTTTAGCAAGTGGATTGAGGCTTATCCCACTAAAGAGAACACAGCCATAGCAACGGTGAAGGCCCTTTTAAAGGAGTTCTTCCCGCACTTCGCCTTCCCAGTTTGATTTGGAGTGATTACGGAAGTCACTTCAACTCAAAGGTTATTCAGCTGGTGTGCGATGGTCTGCACATCCAGCAAAAGTTTCATGCAGCAAACCATCCCCAGTCCGCAGGTTTGGTTGAGAAGTACAATGGTACTCTCAAGCTGAAGTTGGCAAAGATCAAGGAGAGCACAGGATTGAAATGGCCAGATGCATTACCCCTAGCCCTGTTGTCCACAAGGGCTGACGGCCCACTCTAGAACAGGATTGTCCCCATATGAGGTTGTTATCGGCCGTCCTGCAAATGTTTGGGGTGTTCCCCGGCCCCGCCGCTTCTCGGAAATTGAACACCCGTTGCTTGTGGATTATTTGTGTGAGTTGACTAAAAATTTGCGTTCTATTCATCAACAGATCCACGAGGCGTTGCCGCCAATACCCGAGGGGCCAGGGCACAGCATTCAACCCGGTGATTTTGTCCTGATTCGCAACTTCCAGAGGAAGGGGTGCTTGGAGCCACAGTGGAAAGGACCTCTACAGGTCCTTCTCGCTACCCGGACGGCAGTAAAGGTGGATGGTTGGAAGCACTGGATCCACTCATCGCCGAAGAATCCCGCTGCCTCTTCCCTACGACCGGTGGGTCCTGGATGGCATAGGGGACCACGAGACGGAGAAGGTGCCGTGTTTTGTTCTTTTTTCTGACGCCCGACTGACATGGGCCCAGACGGAGGAGGAGAATGAAGATGCTTTGAATGAGGCAGTCCCCCCAGAAATAAGTGTTGCTCAGGATCCCTCTCTATCTGGCCCACAAAAGCTTGAGTCTTAACCCCTTGCCCCCTCTGAGGTTAAGGTTCTTTTCCGTGATGACACAGTGCCTGGAGAGGCTAGATACAATTTGCGCCCCGGCAGAGGGACAGTGCACCAAAGGAAAAGTCAGATTAGTAAGGATGGACTTCACGGATGAAGAATAGGGTGTATGTGCCTTGTTTACGGTACCAACGATAGATTCGGGAAAGGGAGATTGGTGCATTGTCCGAGACACTGGACAGGATAAGTTGGGGGTGTCTTCCCAGGAGGGAGGGTGCCCTATCCTGAGTGAAGAAGCAGAAAGGGTTGTGATCGCACAGCCCCAACGTGAAGTGCTCAATAGCACCATCGTTTATGAACAATAGGAGTCTACCAGTGAGACTCAGACGGACACTGGACTGTTGTGTGCCTTTTTCAATTTTCTTGGCTCCATAGTACGAACTTTCCTCGGGTAGTTTTGATATTCATGTAAAAGAATTTATTTTTTACCCATTTGGCCGCCTTGTTGTAGATGAAGAACAGCCCTTAGCAGCTTCCCGTTCTGAGCAAAATAGTCCCAGTTGGTCGAGCTGGTCTACCAAAACTAAGGCAGTTTTTATAATAATTGTTTTGATCGCTTTAGTAGTTGCGTTTGGGATTTTATGGTTCCTCAAAGAGAAACATCCTGTGCATTCCTTGATTGGTACTTACTCCTGTTCCCCTGAGCATGTATTTGTTACCTTGGCCCTCATAAGGAGAGGCACAGGCAGGACGTATGTTGATAATGTTTTCTTGCAGATGCTTCACCAGGCTCATCATACCACTAATGTTACTGATTGCTGGGTTTGTGGCCTGCTCCCTTCTGTAATGCTCAAAAATGATTTGTTGATGTCCCTACCTTTTTCTTATTTGGGGAGCTGTGAGGCCTGGTTTCAATTGTTTACGATGGTGTATATTCCCTACCATGCTGATGCAATGAACATAACGTACAGTGATTATGAGACTGTGTTACAGTATATTAGTGTGCACCAAGGGTTTACACCTGGGGAACAGGGGGCCTCGACACTTTGCACCCAGATGCCTGTATGAATGTATTTGAAGAGAAGAAAAATATTACATGGCTCCAGAATGAGATGATGGATTTTCATGACTTTAATGTTACTGAATATTTTAGGTCCTTTTCACATGTGATATTTCTCAGGACACAACGATGCCTGTGCCAATAGTTAACACAACAGCTAGTTTCTACGGTCCAAGGTTTTGGAAATATTAAAGTGGGAAAGAGCGTTTGCAATTATACTTATGACCTGAACACGACAAATAGTCCGCCTTTACTTCCACACCACAATGTCTATTTTGTTTGTGGGTCTCGGGCTTATGTATGGCTTCCCAGGGGATGGTCCGGCATCTGCTATGTTTCTTTCCTTCTTCCCCCAGTATATATAGCACCATCCACTTATCACAAAGATCATCGACTGTACCGTAGAAGTTTATCCTTGTCCAGAGTTAGAAGTGTTATTAACACCGAAGACATTGATCAGACAGACACCACTTTGCAGCAGTTCACTGATGCCATGAAAGGCATTCTGCCTTTCTGGGGTCCCATGTCAAATAGTCTTAACATTCGCAGACTCACGTGAGTTGTAGAGGGAGTAATTAACACAACGGCAGGAATACTGACAAATATCACAGCTGAGCTTCAGGCTACAAGAATTGTTGCCCTTCAAAACAGGATGGTGTTAGACGTCATCCTTGCTGATCGGGGTGGGGCATGTCGCATCATCGGTAGTAGCTGCTGTGTGTACATACCGGACCATGCCCCGAATGTCTATGCGGCAATACAGAAGTTACACCGGCTTGCATCTGACATTCATCAAGAGAATGGTACCTGGTCTCTTTCTGGTTGGCTCTGGGGTATGATAGCATCCTGGGGGTGGAAAATACTCCTTTTCCTAGTAGCCATTGCAGGTGTTGTCTTTACTTGTTGCCTGTGTATTAATTGTCTCCCAACATGCTGTTCATATTGTGTTAGTAAGTTAACACCTGCACCCCAGACCCCTAGGCAGAATACTAATCCCTCAGTTATGATGATGCAAACAGTTCATGACTTTATGAACATCGATGAGGGCATTTTTGAATATTAGTATGCATATGTATCACCTTGCAATTACTGATCTTGCTGTCATGCTAGTATAGACAAAATTGTTAGCAAATGCTAAAAGGAGGGTCTGTTGGACTGAAACTGCGTCTAGCTGACTCCTTCTAGCATTTTGCGCGTTAAGTTAGCATTTGCGGCGCCATTTTGTCTGTAGGCGCCATTTTGTACTGTGATCGAAAGTAAGACTCTGTCACATTGCTTGCCTGCCCCAACGAAGAAGACAGCTTAGAGTTATTTCTCTGTATCATATTCAAGGTCGTGGTCCTAATGTACTAATGAATGGTTTATTCTGCCACCACATGCCTTTCCCTCTCTCGTATCTCTGCTCCCACGTTGAAGAGCGCTGAGCTCGAGCAAAGCAACCTTGAGAATGTGATAAGATGTACCCATTCTGCAGGTGGTAGCTCATCTCTCTGTACCTCCTTTGTTCACCAGTGCCCGAGCTAGAATTTTCCAGTCTGGGCGTGTTTCTAGGGGTTTGGAAATGTATAATATCTGATGTTATGTTGGGGGGAGTTAGTCCCTCGGCCGCCATCTTAGGAGACTGGTCAGACTGGGCTCCGATGCAGCGCATTACTAAATAAAATTGCTTGGTTTGTATTCTCTACTGTCTTCTCGACTCTTCATTTCTTGGAAGGCAGAGAGGTGGTCACTAGTGACCCGGGTGGCCCGATTCGGGTCACTTCCTTCAAGCTTTCACCAAAATTTCAATGACAAAATGAACCCCCTCATTTTGTAAATCTCTAAAGAAAATGCTTTACGTTTTACAGCTCTGATTCCATCAAGATGGAATTCAAGTGTGCCACACATTTATCATAAATACAGGACGTAGGCACTCTAGTTGTCCATTAGAACACTATGGGAAGCTGCATTAGAACACCCGGGGATCAAATGAATCAAATTAAAGTACCTGTTTTACTCAGAATATCAGATTCTGTTCTCACATTGCTGAGGAAGATAGTATGAGCTTGTAGAAAATGTACCCTTATTGTAGCTTCTGGAGCACCTTCCATAACCTCCATGAGAAAATCACGAGAGAAAATAATTTTCTTTCAAACATGGTTCATCAAATCCCAGCATAGGGTCAGCATTTTTTACACAGTAAAATCACATGATATTTCACCAGAGTTCCTTCTAAAATGAATATAACACCACAAATTGTGTTCCTTTTCGAGACCTTAAAAACCTGGCATTCACTAGTATGCATTTCAAAGGGGACCATGTCCTCGAGTCTTTTAATGGCGGGCATATTATGCTATCATTGTTGTGTCCATTCAATCAGGAGGGTCATGACACTGGGGATCAGGATGTGCTCGGTGAGCAGTCAAAATATCGAAAATTAAATATCGACCTACACTAATATCGAGGTGACAATATCGAAGGGACAGAATATCGATGTTAAGAATATCGATGGACAGAATATCGACCCTAAGGTAAGTAATATCGAATTTTTTTATATCGATGTAAGTAATATCGAAGTTATTAATATCGATATCAAATATATCGATGTTACTAATATCGATGTTACTAATATCGATTTTTATATTATTGTTATGTATTTTGTTATGTATTTAATATGTATGTGTTATATGTGTTTTGTTAAGTGTTCTACTTGTCTAAAAATATATGTATACAATTTTTATATGTTAATAATGTTTTTATAAGTTATTTTTGTTTTTTAGTACCGTAGTGGGTTGTGGGTTTATAGGGGAATATGGTGGAAGTAATTTAATTATACTAAATTAATTATTAATTTTTAGGAATTATAAATTAATTTAAATTATTTTTTGCGTTTAAGTTCTGTAGCGGGTTGTGGGTTTATAGGGGCATAGGGTGGAAGTAATTTAATTGTAATTAGTAATAACTTATTTTAATTAATTGGTATTGATAATTATATTATTGTTAATTAATTAATAATTGGTAATTAATTTTATTAATTGGTTATTAATTTTGATTAATTGATCATTATGTTAAGTGTATTATTTTATTATTGAGTGTATTACGCGTTTATAGGGGAATAGTGTTGGAAGTAATTGAAATATAATTAAGTAATTATTAAATTTATTGTTGGGTATTGATAATTAATTTATTGGACATTAATTATTAATTGGTAATTTTGTAAATTTTAATTTTTTTGTTATGAAAATTAATTTCGTGTTGTTTTATCATTAATTGGTAATTAAATATTATTACATATTATTTATTGATAAATGTAATTAATATATTAATAGGTAATTATTAATTGGTAATTAATGTTTAATAATTATTATTATTGGTATAAAAAAGCATTTAATTGTTCAATATTTGTTAATTGGTAATTAAGTTTTAATAATTAATATGTTTTTTGTTATTAAAAATGTTTTATTGTTCAATATTTAGATTTGGTAATTAATATTTATTAATTATTTATTGGCATTTATTATTAATTTATTGTTAATACATTTTTCATTGGTAATTATGTTTTTAATAATTATTTATTGTTATTTATGTAAATAGTTTAGAGTTATTTAATAATTAGTTCATTAATTATTTTAAAAATTATTTTATTTATAAGTATGTTCTTTTTAACTTCTACGCTATCCAACACTTTCCCTACTGTTGCACTCTCTGAATAGTAACTTTTACCCCTACGCTATCCAACACTTTCCCTACTGTTGCACTCACTGGGGGAATAGTAACTTTACCCTACGCTATCCAACGCTTTCCTACTGTTGCACTCACTGGAGTGGAATAGTAATTTTTACCCTCCCGCTATCCAACCCTTTCCCTACTGTTGCACTCCTGAGTGGGAATAGTAATTTTTACCCTCACGCTATCCAACACTTTCTCTACTGTTGCACTCTCTGGAGTGGGAATAGTAATTTTAAGCTCTACGCTATCCAACATTTTTCTTACTGTTGTTTTTTTGGGAGTTGGAATAGTAGTTTTATTCCTCCGCTATTTAATATTTTTTGTATTATTTTAGTTAATGTAGTATATAATTAATTTTAAAAATATTAAAAGTAAATTTAATTTCTTTAATTTGTTATACATAATCATTTAATTTTTATTTATGTTATTGTTTTATGTGTATAGATGTATTTGTAATTTATAATAACTTTTAATAATTTATAATTTATTAAAATAATTATTAAAACTGATTATTAAGTAAGTATATATATATATATTATATGTATATGTTTAATTAATGTTTTATTAAATTATATATATTACTTATTAATTTTAAACATTATAAAATATTTTTAACCATATTTATTTTATTCATAAGTATTATTTAGTTTATTTTACATATTTTTTTTAACAAAAAAAAAACCTATATTTTTAATAACAATATTTTTGACATCGATATTTTTTTCTCGATATTTTTGTACTTACCATGTTGTAGATAGGATATCGATATTCTTGACATCGATATTCTTGCTCCGATATTTTTGTAGGTCGATTTTTTGACCTTCTATATTTTGTCAGTGATCCGATGTGCTCACCCTGCCCCTTATTTTTTTTCAAATTTATTTTCAGGTTGCAGGGAGCATGTCCTGAACCTGTAATGGCTGCCACAACATTGCGTTCATGTTGTGGAAAGCTAATCAGGATTGACAAGTCCACTGTAAATTAGTCGATCAGAGCATATTTGGACACCAAGGGGCCGATTGCGATCTCGGCCGGTAGGGCACCGAATCGGACTCGGCTTTACCGGATCCGATTCGTGGCCCTCTTTTCTGACCGATTCGTACGTGCGTCCGGGCGAGCGAGTACGATGCGAGCGCACGCGAAATCGCCGACCGACTCGTTCGCGCGTCCCAACCGCACCGACCGACTCGCACGGACACGACTCGTACCGCGCGATGGAGACGTTCCCCGGCCGGGCAAGCACGACAGCGCGCCGCGAGCAGTCCGACCGACTCGCGCCGTCCGGCTCCAGGAGGCAGTCGGAGCCGCACTTCGGGGTCCGTGTCGGACTCCCTGCACGCCGTGGCCGCGCGGAAGTCGCACACAGGGGGACCCATGGGTCCCCCTACCTGTGCATGTACGGGCGCGAGTCGCTTTGCCGCGTACCCGCTGTAGGGGGCGCTCTTGTTCGCCTCGCACCCATTGAGTCAATGGGAGCCTGCGTACGCGTTGTACGACCGGCTCCTATTGACTTCAATGGGAGTCCGACCGAATCGAGTCCGATAGCATACGTACGCATCGTACTCGTTCGGTCGGGCTGCTAGGGTCCGATTCGGTCGGAAATCTCTCCGGGTCCGGCTCGGTCGGAGAGATTTCCGGCCTGAATCGGAATCGGCCCCTAAGAGTCCAAACTTTTTAACCATCATAGCACTTTTTTTTTTACTTTAAGCCATATTGCCCTTGTGTTGCTTAACCTTCCATCTCCTCCGCGCTGATTTTACACATATTGCACAGCAGCACATGCTGCTGTGCAACATGTCTTAAAAGGAAAAAAGCACTATGATGCGGTTAACGCTGGCTGCGTCATAGTGCTGTTTTTTGTACTTCAAGCTATGTTGCACAGCAGCTCACGCTGCAGTGCAACTTGATTAAAAATATATCGACAAAACCAATAGATTTTGCAGAGGCAAAACCTATTGGCTTTGCTGTAGGCCTTGGAGTCCCATGTTTTACTCTTACCTTGAAACGTTTACCCTTACCTTGGAACCATTGGCTGCTCTTAATAGCCTTCTTCGGTGTGGTGACATGGGCATGCTACTTCTGTGTGGTGACATGGACATGCTATTTCTGTACTTGTCCTCCCAAAATGCGTAAATATTGCATCTAAAATGGTTTTAAAACCAAGCCTGCAGTTTTGTAGCTCTCTAGGCTAGTGTGCATTTGTTGTAGACAGATTGCTATCTAGGGTGTTGGGGAGGACATGTGTCACTTGAAGGGTCCTTAAGCATTCTGGCGATGGCCTGTGTTTGTTGTGCTTCTACAAGTTTTTAGGTCGAGCCTAGCGCAGCGCGCATGCGCTGCTCTATGGGAGGCTTCTTGTGAGCGCTCAAAACTTCTCCGTGTGGGTCTGACTCCTCCCACACATTAGATTGGCCTTTGCGTGTGTCTTTCAATAATGAAAGCACGCAAATGGCCAAAGGCGGGTGCATGTCCCACCGCTTCTTCAAAGGTTCACTCCCACGGCGTTTTGCTCTCGGGAGTGAGCAGCGGCGCGCAGGGTGCAGCTGCATTCCTCGTCGCGTCGTGGATCATGTTACTAATTAAACACAGCGCGGTTGCTTTCACTTTAGCGGCCGCGCTTGTTGTTTTGTGTGGGCTTGTTTTCTTTAGCGCGGCGCCAAGCGTGCTTTCTCTTTCATTATTATGTTCCTTAAGCTCATTGCCCCTTTACTTCACAGTAAACAACACAGCGTGGTCGCTTTCACTTTAGCGGCCGCGCTTGTTTTCATTAGGGCTTTTGGCAAAGGCGGCGCCTGTTTATTTTGAATCGCGCCTTTACTTAGCATGCTGCCGCCCACCCCGCAAGTGCTGTGGGGCGGCAGCTATTGTAAAGTAAAAGCGCGATGCAATTCTAAACAAGCAGCTGCCTTTGCGCAATGCCGACAGCTTGTTTAAGAAACTGCCAGGACACGTAGTCACCGGCACGCCTACCCTCAATGTGCGCTTGTAGCACATTTAGAGAACGGTCTTTAAAAGAAATCAGGACGGAGCACAAGACGCTTGGCCTCAGCTCATCAGGACAATCACCTGGTTTTCAAGCGCAGCCGCAATTCAACCCCGACGGCTCTTCCTGGTTCCCTGTTGCCGTCTCTTCTGGCATTTCCGAAGTCCCGGGCCACGCACCCTTTTACACAGCATGGCATTTCCGAAGTCCCGGGCCACGCACCCTTTTACACAGCAACACAGCCTGCGTCCGTAGTTTCTGCGGGTCAGGCAGCTAAAGAAAACAGAAAAAGGGCAAAGCAAATCGGGTATTAACTCGACCCGAAGGTATTGGTGCGCTTTACATGAGCACCAGTTACGTTACACAAGAACATATTAATTGCTCGTAGGCACGGGGAGATTAAGTGATGTGCCGGGATCACAGGATGTTTAGCCCACGCTGAAAATCGAGCGAAATCACCAGAATGTCAGCTGCTGCCGGGGAGGTTTCAGGAGCCCGGCAGGACCGACCCAGGCGAGTGAAACGGCGCCCCAGGCTTTCTGCCTAATGTGGACATTTTAATCGACAAAGATGCACATGGAACCTCATAATCAGCGCTCTGGTAAATTCTAGCTTATTGTATTTTTCTTTTTGCCGCCCCCCCCTTCTAAAACGGTGTAACTTTTTAAAGAGCCTTTAAAGGACGTGTTCCCCGGAGCCTGCCTTCTTTCACTGTACTTGAGAATGTTTACGTTTTATGTCCTGAGCCTTGTTCAGGAACGTGGTGGATGGCATGTTCAACATCTCCCCACCAAATGTTCCTTCCTAAGTGTTACCAAATGTTCCCTCCCCTCCCTACATCCGCTAAGCTTTGTTAATGAGCAGATTAGACCGGGGCAATATTTACTAAACGCCGAGACTTGGTAGCTTGCAACGGGAACTTGTTTATTATAACTTTTCAACATGCTGCACAGCAGCAACAATGCTCTACAACATAGTTTAAAAGCATTGGCAAAGTCAGTAGCTCTGGCAAACACTTACAAGGTCCCAAAGGCGAGACCAATTGGCTATGCCAGTGCTTGTTGTTATGGCCACTCTGCACAACGCGGTTAGTACAGGGGTGGTCAAGAATCAGTACAATCTCCAAATCTGGAAGTAGACTTTGAAGTGTTGTATTTGGGCTCACATTACCAGGATATGTATTAGTAATGCTTAACAGTAGAATGTTCCTTTCCCTGGTTACATGTGGATTCCTTCCGGTGTTCTGTTTCTTTGGGAAGGCACTTTTATTGTACTTCTTACAGCGGCTGCGCAACTCCTGTTTTCATGCGCACACATGACCTGAGAGACTTCCCCTCCCTGGAGAGCCAACATTTCATAGGTGGGTCGCTTTTTTTCTTTTAAAACATGTTGCACAGCAGATCATGCTGCTGTGCCATATATGTAAAAACAGCGCAGGGGCAGGGGTGAAATTGGACGGGATGGGGTGAAAATGGACCGAGGAAATGGACAGCCTGGAGAAACGGTGTGGGGGCTGTAGGTGGGGAAAACCGACAACGGGGGTAAATGTATGGTGGGGTTGGGCTGCGTGCCCATAAAGTCTTATAGAGTGCATAGGTAAGAGTTTTTTAAAAAGTACCTTCAGGAGAGTGCGGCTAGTGGAAGAACAGGGGCCACAAACAGGAATCTGTAATAGGTCCATGCTCCGTGGCACGAACAGAAGACTGCAGGAAGAGATGAGCAGGAAGCAGGAGGCGAGACCAGTAAGAAGCAAGGAAACAAGAGTGAAGTGGAAGCCAACTAATGGTAGGTATTGGAAGTAATGGGGGGGCTCGAAGCTAATTTTAATGTTTTTTTATAATAGCTTTCGCTGACAGCGCATGTGCGCTGTAGGCGAAACCTAAAAAATCAAATTTTGAGTAAAGTTTTAACTTTTTGACAAGTATAGTGAAATTCGGTTCAGCTATTTTTTCTGTATCAGAAAGCAAAGTATCCTATGGGAATTAACATAAAAAATTACACATTTGGGAGCACCCCTTTTTGAGGCCACGCGCTTGACAGATCAGCACAAAATCTATCTATCTATCTATCTATCTATCTATCTATCTATCTATCTATCTATCTATCTATCCATCCTTACCTGTTTTAATTGAAGATTGGACCCAATGGCAACCATCTGAAGTCATTGGATCCGAAGTGAAGGTAAGACAAACAAAAAAATCCAAGGAAATAGTAGCACACACTCTCCCTATGGTGGATGACGTGCTCCAGCAAGTGCCATGGCAGCCATCAGCATGATAATTCCAGGAGAGGAGCATATGGGTTAAGTTGTGGTATTGGAGTTCATGGAGGATCATTACACGAGGGACACAGTGGCACTGGAGAATGCCTGTCCACACCAAGGAGGACAGCAAGGTCATCAATATAAGACACAACAATGCACACATGAGATGCACTCGTCAAACGAGATGAAGAGCTTGTAAAAAAACAACCATTCTCTGGGCAAGGGGGGGCTTTAGTTGGGATTGATATCTGCTTGTAAAAAGATATTTAAGCATAGGTGAAATAACTATCATCTATTTTTTGTAGGAAAATCAATGGTTTTGTTTAGTTGATAATACAAAATAAATACTATGGTCTTATCACAAAAATTGGGCTCCATGTGCGTCAATTAGCTATTTCAATTTTTTGACAGAATTTCGAAGCAGAAATCCTAATGGCAGGAAATCCCCATTTCTATAGTTTGAAAACCCCTACCTGCCAGGCCTTTCCGTGTCCACTCTGACCACCATGATCTATAATTGGCTTGAGTCAGCCACTCACTGCTTGTGTGCTAAACTAGGTGTTGACAGAACTGTAAGACAATCAAGTGTAAATTAATTTCAACAGGGAGGACCATTCTTCACCGATGGATAGTGACACAATTGAACAAGGATTGTCAAAGCCAATAGGTCTCGCCTATGGGAGAGTTATTGGTTTTGTCAATTGGGTGGGCAACGGGAGCGAAAAAAGCCATGTCATTGCCCTTTTTATCCTTATGGCAGTTGTGGGAGGGCAAAAATCAACAAGGACAACAAGGGAATGGGAGGGGAATTGGCAACACAGCAGGGGGCAGTGGTAGGGTAATAAGCAACATGGAGGAGGGTGGTAGAGGAATAGGCAACAAGGACAGGTGGGTGAGAGGGGAATAAGCAACACAGATGGAGGTGGGAGGGGAAAAAGCAATATGGTTGGGGAGTGGGAGCGGAATAAGACACATGGACGGGGAGAGGAATAAGATACATGGACAGAGATGGGTGGGAAAGAAGTAACACAGGCGGGGGTGGGAGAAGAATAAACAAGATGGATGGTGGGGGGTGGGAGGGGAATAAGCAACATGGAGGGAGGTGGGAGGGCAAAAGAAAACACAGACAAGGGCGTGTAGGAGCGGGAAGTAGCAACATGGGTGGTGGTGGGAGGGGAAGAAGCAACACGGATAGAAGAGTGGGAGGGAAGAAGCAAGATAGACAAGGATGGCAGGTAAAGAAAAAAATAGTACCTCAATCAAAGTGCCAGCAGCGGAAGGACCCTAACCCAGATGAAGCAATCAGTACTTGGTCCGTGCTCTGACCTTGACTGGTAGGTCGCTCCCCCACCACACAGCTCCGTCTGTGTGCCCTGCTGCTGCCCCTGATTGTGCTCGTTTTTTTCCTTCTGTGCCCCCTTGCTGCCCTGATTGTGCTCGTTTTTTCCTTTCTGTGCCCCCTTGCTGCCCTAATTGTGCTCGCTTTTTTCCTTTCTGTGCCCCCCTTGCTGCCCTGATTGTGCTCGTTTTTTTCCTTTCTGTGCCCCCTTGCTGCCCTGATTGTGCCTCGTTTTTTTTCCTTTCTGTGCCCCCCTTGCTGCCCTGATTGTGCTCTGTTTTTTTCCTTTCTGTGCCCCCTTGCTGCCCTGATTGTGCTCGTTTTTTCCTTTCTGTGCCCCCTTGCTGCCCTGATTGTGCTCTGTTTTTTCCCTTTCTGTGCCCCCTTGCTGCCCTGATTGTGCTCTGCTTTTTTCCTTTCTGTGCCCCCTTGCTGCCCTGATTGTGCTCGTTTTTTCCTTTCTGTGCCCCCTTGCTGCCCTGATTGTGCTCGTTTTTTCCTTTCTGTGCCCCCTTGCTGCCCTGATTGTGCTCGTTTTTTCCTTTCGGTGCCCCCTTGCTGCCCTGATTGTGCTCGTTTTTTCCTTTCTGTGCCCCCTTGCTGCCCTGATTGTGCTCGTTTTTTTTCCTTTCTGTGCCTGTTTCCCGCCGCTGCGCCCCTGCGGCCCCGCCCCCTCACTGCCCATTCGCTGCCCCATTCCCTGCTCCTCCCTCACACCTCCCCATTTATGGCGGCCGCTGTGCGGCCGCGCAGCGGACGTGCGCAGCGGGCGTGCCGCTGGCACGCCGAAGGCGCGCCTAAGGCAAGCCCGTCTGCGCCCGTCCGCGCCGGGACCGCGCCCAGCGCCAGAACCCCTGGTCCGGGCATCCCCTGCGCCCGCCACATCAACAGACGCCGATACGACGCCAGCACCCTCCACGCACTCAACCCCGGAAAAGATCACGCCTGCTACCTGGCCACCCCGAAGCGCACCCAAGGGCCCTTCACCTGCCGGAACTGCAGCTTCGCCAGCACCCGCCCCGCCAAACCACCGCCCAGGAAAGAACCCAACTACCTCAGATGCATCCTCCTCAACACCCGCTCCGCCCGCAAACACGCCATCGAACTCTGGGACCTTCTCGACTCAACCTCCCCAGACGTCGCATTCCTGACGGAGACCTGGCTGAATCCCGCTTCAGCCCCCGACATCGCCATTGCCATCCCGGACGGCTACAAGATCACCCGCCGGGACCGCACCAACGGAGTCGGAGGAGGCATCGCCATCGTCCACAGGAACACCCTCAGAGTCTCAACCAACACCGACGACACCCTCAGCACCGCCGAACACATGCACTTCCAGATCCACACCGATCCCAACACCACCCTCAGAGGAACCCTCATCTACAGACCCCCGGACCCCGACCACAGTTCAGCGATTCTCATCGCTGACTTCGTCAGCACACACGCCATCGCCTCCACGGACTACATCCTCCTCGGGGACCTGAACTTCCACCTCGAGAACAACAAGGACACCAACTCCACCACCCTGATCGACAACCTCGCCACCCTCGGACTCAGACAGCTCGTGACTACACCCACCCACGCCGCCGGCCACATGCTCGACTCCATCTTTTCCGCAAGCCCACACGTCTCCTTCAACCACACCTCCGAACCCCACTGGACTGACCACCACTGCATCCACTTCACCTACAGGAAGCCCACCACGCACCACCGCACCGAACAAATGCCTCGCCGCTGCTGGAGCAGAGTCACCGAAGACCAGCTAACCACAACCCTCGCCCTGAGCCCACCCGCCGAACCCTCCGACCCCGACACCGCCGCCCGCATCCTCAGACAGTGGATCGACGACTGCGCCAACACCTCGCCCCGCTCAAGAATCCGCCCAACAGCCACACCAGCAAGAAAGCCACCTGGTTCACCGAAGACCTCCAGGCCTCCAAACGAACATGCCGAAAACTGGAGAAGATCTGGCTCCACGAACGGACAGCGGACAGCTACGCCGCCCACAAGAGCGCCACCCGCAGTCACCATCACCTCATCAGATCCGCCAAAAGGGCCTCACTCAAAGACCGCCTAGACAACAACGCACACAACAGCAAAGAGCTCTTCAACATCGTGAAGGAACTCTCCAACCCCAGCTCCAACACCAACGACATCCCGCCGTCGCGAGACCTGTGCGACTCACTGGCCACCTTCTTCCACCGCAAAATCGCAGACATCCACGACAGCTTCAACACCACGACCGCCCCGGCAACCACCGAGACCACTGCCCCCACAACCACCAACCGCCTGCTCTCCTGGACCAACATCAACGACGAGGACACCAGCGAGATCATGAACACCATCCACTCCGGCTCACCGCTAGACCCATGCCCTCACCACGTCTTCAACAAAGCCAGTACAGCCATCGCGCCCCATCTCCAGAAAATAATCAACATCTCCTTCGAGACAGCAACCTTCCCGGAAAGCTGGAAGCACGCCGAGATCACCGCCTTACTCAAGAAACCCAAGGCAGACCCCAAGGACCTCAAGAACTTCCGACCCATCTCTCTGCTCCCGTTCCCCGCGAAGGTCACCGAGAAAATCGTCAACAAACAACTGACCCGCTACCTCGAGGAGAACAACATCCTGGACCCTTCCCAGTCCGGCTTCCGCAGCAACCACAGCACCGAAACCGCCCCTCATCGCCGCCACCGATGACATCAGGACCCTGCTAGACAACGGAGAAACAGCAGCCCTCATCCTCCTGGACCTATCAGCCGCCTTCGACACGGTCTGCCACCACACACTACGAACACGCCTTCACGACGCCGGGATCCAAGAGAAGGCCCTGGACTGGACCACATCCTTCCTCTCCGGCAGAACACAAAGCGTCCGCCTCGCCCCTTCCGATCCAAAGCCACCAAGATCATCTGCGGCGCACTCCCAAGGCTCCTCCCTCAGCCCAACGCTGTTCAACATCTACATGGCACCCTCGCCCACGTCGCCCGACAGCACAACCTCAACATCATCTCCTACGCCGACGACACCCAGCTGATCCTCTCCCTCACCAAAGACCCTCACACCGCCAAAGCCCACCTCCACGAAGGAATGAAGGCCGTCGCCGAATGGATGAGTACCAGCCGCCTGAAGCTGAACTCGGACAAGACGGAGGTCCTCATCCTTGGTTCCAACCCTTCAGCATGGGACGACTCCTGGTGGCCAACATCACTGGGAACAGCCCCGACACCCACCGACCACGCACGCAACCTAGGGGTCATCCTCGACCCCACCCTCTCCATGACTAAGCAGGTCAACGCCAGTTTCCTCATCCTGCTTCAACACCCTCCGAATGCTCCGCAGGATCTTCAAGTGGATCCCCACCGAAACAAGAAAACAGTCACCCAGGCCCTCGTCACCAGCAGGCTGGACTACGGAAACGCCCTCTACGCAGGAACGACGGCTAAGCTCCTGAGACGGCTGCAACGCATCCAGAACGCCTCTGCACGTCTTATCCTCGACATCCCCCGACGCAGCCACATCACACCCCACCTGAGAGACCTGCACTGGCTCCCTGTCAACAAGAGGATAACCTTCAAGCTCCTCACCCACGCACACAAAGCACTCCACAACTCCGGACCAGCCTACCTCAACAGACGACTCAGCTTCTACACCCCCACCCGCCAGCTCCGCTCCACCAGCCTCGCCCTCGCCACAGTCCCCCGCATCCGGAAAACGACCGCCGGCGGCAGATCCTTCTCCCACCTCGCCGCCAAGACCTGGAACACCCTCCCCACCAACCTTCGGCAGACCCAAGACCTACTGGCCTTCAGAAGACTCCTCAAGACCTGGCTCTTCGATCAGTAGCAGCACCACCCCCCTCTTCCCCCAGCGCCTTGAGACCCTCGCGGGTATGTAGTGCGCTTTATAAGTGACATGATTGATTGATTGATTGATTGCTCCAGCCGAAAGAAAAGGAAGTGAAGTAGGCTTGTGCTGTCCAATTAGAAAACAGCAAATGAGAGTGATAATGAAACTCACAAATGATAAACAACGTGCGGGCTCCAAGTTCCTTGTGGAACACAATATCTCTTGCAAGCATGAGCACAGGGGCTAGCGCATGCGCTGACACAGGCGAGACCTAAAAAAGAGATGCATAAGACAAATACATGGATCAATGGTTGTGTGCGACCAAAGTCAGAGCTGTAAAATAAGTACCCTGTGTGTTATTTTATCTAGATAAATGGATTGAACTGTATGGGCGGGTCTAGTGGCTAGTACTAAACCCAAACTCGCATGAGCACATTACACCTGCATTTGCCTTGCTGCACTGGCTGCCTTTGAATCCGCATGTAGGCTTTAAGACTTTTTATTTTGACAGAGCAGTTTATAATCAAAGTTTGCCCTTTATTGAGGAAACATTTTGGCTCTTTCACATTTGCACAATCTTTGTTCGTCTGGACTCAGTGTCTGATGTACTCTTGGTTTTTGTGCTTGTAAAGCCTGTGATGTGCAACATAGTAGGCTTTGCAATTACAAAGACCAAACATGCAATATACTAACAGTAATTTACGCGTTGCAAATGGAATTGCAACTTGAGTTGAGCAATTCGCAAGGAAGAAGGAGCGTGAAAGATGAATCACACATTCACTTGCGAATTGCAAGAATATGTAACTATGCACTGCTACATCCAATAGGATTGCAAACCATTTAGAAAATACTGACACCCACCACAAATAGGGTAGATTGAATTCTCAAAGTGGAAGCTGCAGGTAAGGGCATATTCCACTTTGTGAATATCCCGTGCCGGTTTTGATGAAAGTAGAAACCAGTCCAGGAGATTGCTCAGGGGCGTAACACAGGCCCCCACAGCCCCCGCATTGCGGGGGGCCCCTGCACTCCAGGGGCCCCCTCCGCGGCTACGCAGCCAGCAAGCATTACACACGTCTGTCTCCGATGTGTGTGGTGCCGTGGTGATTATGTTACGCTCGCCGTCATTGCACCAAGGCTCAGTCATAAATTAAATAGTGCGCAGATGCGTCAGCGCTGTCTGCGTGGTGGTCGTCTTCACCCTTAGGGTGGGGCATAGGGTGGGGCTGAGCTTAGTGGCATTGTCATGCGCAATTAAAAGTGCGCGTGACGTGAGGCGTGCGAGAGGGACCATGCGGCCATAATTTAATAATTGCTAGCTAGCCTAGCCTTCAATCTGACGCCTGCCTGCGCCTGTCACCGAAGCTGCAGGCCTCAGGTGAGTCGGAGTCTCTCAGTCAGAAGGTGGGGTGGGCTGGGCTGGGCATACAGGACTTGTAGTTGTCACAGTCACATCATGGGCGTAAAAAATGTAACATAGCCCCGCAGCCCCTGTGCTCCAGCCTCCAGGGGCCCCCTCAGCGCGCAGTAGCTGTAGCGCACACAGCACTACACTCTCTCGCCAGCGTTGCTGCCTCATAAATTAAATGGTGCGTGCGGTGGGTGCACGTGACTTGAGCTCCCAGCAGCAAGGGGGTTGAAGACAACTGCCTTGAGTTGAGGCCAGAGATCTCTCTACTCCTGAAAGAGCTCAATGAATATATGGCAAATGTGCACTCTTACTGTGTCACAAGAGTGTCAAGTCGGGAACGTTTCAATCCCCCAGCCAACAAGGTACTTTCGTTCTCGCTTCTCTGCATTGTAAGGTGCCCCAAGGTGTGACTTCTGCTGCCGCGTCCATGCTGGAGGCCACACACGCCTCATGGTAGGCTGCATGACCACTGCAGACAGAAGTCCCGCACCCAGCTTGGCCTTCACACCAGGATTACTGTACGTACATGAGGTTTTATGCCTCCTGTCACATCTACATCCACTTCTGAGCTGAGAAAACCAGTCCCTGATGTTGGTGAGATAATATACCTTAAAGAGCAGGGCAAATATGACCGGTTTAAGCCAAAACTCTAAAAATAGGATGCCTATTCAAAGTAAACTTTACCCTCCGCCTGCTGCCGAAATATCTGAAGCCATTCTTGCAATCCATGCCGAAGTGTTGTCACAGATATTTGACGTTTTTGAAGTCACAAGAAAATCATGTGATAAGACGTTATCGCATGGCAGATTAGGACATGGCAGGAATGGACTTGGCTGTGGTAGCCACAGATCTCCACACACGGGCAGCATAACAGCAATGAATGGGACTGATGGAGTCAATCAGAACCACGGGTAGCTCCCCAGGGGCATTCCATTCACGTGTTTAGCTCATATGTATCATTGGAGGCCAGCCATGTGCACCACATGCCCCAAAAGGCACAGCTCAGTTCCAATTGCTAAACTACCTCTATTCAGAATGGGAAGACAAGCAATCCCAAATTCGCTTCTTCCTGACTACCAACCTTGTGCGAGCCTCATGTCAGCATAACAAGGTTTAAAATGAATCAATTGCCAGTTGAACAGGTGCTGCTTGGGCTGTTGCTGTGCCGTGAGCTGTGATAACCACAGTGATGCGTGCACTCAGCTTAATAACAATGACTTCTTTTTTTGGATAGTGCTTAGTACAGCAGTTTTAGTTATATCTAAGAGCTGTGAATTTACTGTTACTGTTACCTAACTTAAACGTATTTAGTTTATCAACCTCAGAAGGAAGAAAGGCTTAGTTGGTCCTGCTGCGATTTCACCAGCGCAAGCAGATCATATAGATGTCAGCAGCGAGTACTTCACTCACTGAGCCAACTTTCTTTTGTAAATGTTTTCTAGTATCTTACTACTTCCCTTCCCTAGTTGACCCGATCATCAGTTCTCTGACCGAGATATTTTACTCACTGGCGATGTGTTTACCACTGTTAAGGACATATCACCCACCCATTATTTGAAGATAGTTTCAATATGTGGCAGAGTAAGGCTTCCTCACTGTATACTCTTGTTAGTAAATACCTTTTTTATCTCAAAACAGAACATGTTTGCTTTTACTAAATAAAAGTGCACAATTGTGACATTCAGTATGGTAGGCATGTAGTGTAAAAGTGCAAATTTTCTGCAGCAGTGTAGCCTGAGAGGTTGGCCTCTAATGCAAGCAAGAAGATGCCCCTACCTGCCCAAACATTGTGGGTACTATAAAGCCATAATTGTGTTGTACAGGGCATCTCGTATGCCAAGGTCCAAGAGCCATTGCACTAATGGTAGCTACACCACTTAGGGGCCGATTCGGGCTGGAAATCTCTCCGACCGAGCCGGACCCGGAGAGATTTCCGACCGAATCGGACCCTAGCAGCCCGACCGAACGAGTACGATGCGCACGTATGCTATCGGACTCGACTCGGTCGGACTCCCATTGAAGTCAATGGGAGCCCGTCGTACAACTCGTACGCGGGCTCCCATTGACTCAATGGGTGCGAGGCGAACAAGTGCGCCCCCTACAGCGCGTACGCGGTGAAGCGACTCGCGCCGTACACGCACAGGTAGGGGGGACCCATGGGTCCCCCCTGTGTGCGACTCGCGCGGCTACGCGTACAGGGGGGTCCGACACAGACCCCCAAAGTGCGGCTCCGACTGCTTCTTCGAGCTGGACGGCGCGAGTTGGTCGGACTGCTCGTGGCGCGCATCGTACTTGCCCGGCCGGGGAACGTCTCCATTGCGCTGTGCGAGGCGCATCCGTGCGAGTCGGTCGGTGCGGTTGGGACGGGCGTACGAGTCGGTCGGCGAATTCGCACGCGCTCGCATCGTACTCGTTCACCTGGACGCACGTACGAATCGGTCGGGAAAAAAGGCTCCAAATCGGATCCGGTTCAGCCGAATCCGATTCGGTGCCCTACCGGCCGAGATCGGAATCGACCCCTAGATGTCTGGATACAAATGAAGCTACCAGAATGTCCATGCCACACAGGCTTTTGTAAGACAACATGGCTCCACCTAGCAGGTTAACAAAGAATCGTCCATTGGATTAGGTGATGTCTGTTGAGTTACAGATTGGAATGCTATGTACAAGCAATAGTTTTGCTGGTCTAAGCCAAATTGTGCCACAATCTGCTGTATTAAGTGTTGAAAACCCCTGTAAACTGCAGGGATCCAACCACTGTTTCTGCAGAGTCCTGCAGCCCAGCCTTTAACCTTTTATCTCACAGGAAACATATTGACAAAAGAGCTTTTGCAGTAGCATAGTGGTCCTTACGGTGACAATATGGGATAACAATGAGAGCATCCTGTTAAAATGTGTCTTCTGGCACAGCCCTATATAATTTGAATTGAAGTGATCTGTATTAGATGCTTAAAACCAGCTTTGCCTTCTCCAACAGACCCTCAGGACTCTTACTGTTCAAGGCTTCATCAGCTCTATGGAATAAGTGGCGTAACATTAGCCCCTGCAGCCCCTGTTGTGCGGGGGGCACCCTAGCTCCACATGGCCCCCTCCGGCACTGTTCTCAGGCGGCGGGCCACTGGCCGGAGAGCTCCTGACTAGGTCCGGAGTGCAGGGCCCCCCTGCATGTACTTTGCAGGGGGGCCCCCTCAAGTTTTGTTACGCCACTGAGATTGCTGCATACTCGCCCAACTCGCAAAATGCCAATTTTGTTTAAACACTGAAGCTCACCTTCTGATGCTTTAGTAGAAAGAGGCCGGGCTGTGGGCGTTGAGACAATGCATATGCAGCGGTGAGGTCTTATGTCTCTTGCAGGTCTCCATTCTGCATGCGCAGGTATTTGATTGTTTGTGCAAATGGAATCCTGCCTCATTAAAATCAATGGGACAAGAAGTCTTCTATTCCTTTGAAACTTTATGTCTTCACTGTATCAGAATAGATGATCTATTACAGTGCAAAAACATGGCTGGGTCGCATTGCAGATGCGGTGCAAAAATTGTGCTTGTGGTGATAATACATCGTGTCCCAGGCTTACTCACAGCTGAGGTAGGGGGGTAGCTTCATGGGGGATGTTTGGGGTGTTACACCCCCCTAATAAATGTAGTTTCTGCTTAATAGCTGGGGACAGGTGCTTTGAGTCGGGTATGGTGAGGTGTCTGTCGAATTTTATCAGCAATTTTCACTCAAAGACTAAAAAAGCACACACACACACTCTCTCAGTTTTTAAACTTCAAAAATAATGGGGGTTTTTTTAAACAAAGTATTGTGTTTTCTCTCCCTTAATGCCCCTACAAATCAGCATTCGTCTCCCTTTCCACTGCCCCTTTAGTCCCTTTCATGCACCCTGCTTGTAGTATAATGTATTCTAAAATTATGTGCCAGCGTGATTGTTAGAAAATCTGAAGCTCACACCTCCCCCCAATCTTTACTGACCAAGCTACGCCCCTGAGCTGAGGAGCCTAATAGGCTGAGATGAAGAAGATGATCTTCTGCTGTCCAAGTAGAAATCGGCTGAAAGGACCTCTCATCAAAGCTCTGGTTGGTGCTCACCATTCATTTTCAAAACTAAAAACCAGGATTGGAAGTGGAAACAAGTTACTCTGGGATCCCATACATTGGGGGGTGAAGGCGTGACAGCGGAAAGGGGTGGAGGCACAAGAGGTGACTGATGAGGAATGGAGTCTGACAGCCAACTTGCATATTTATTTTTTTAAAAGCTATGCCCCTAACATATTGTCAACAAGGACAACAGTACTAGTAAATCTGCATTTTAAAATATCTTACAGT
This sequence comes from Calotriton arnoldi, assembly GCA_963921515.1. Classification (NCBI taxonomy): domain Eukaryota; kingdom Metazoa; phylum Chordata; class Amphibia; order Caudata; family Salamandridae; genus Calotriton; species Calotriton arnoldi. The sequence goes on along the minus strand of CAWUFW010008950.1, from coordinate 709,623 downwards.
TTAAAGCATCTTCTGGAGAGATCTTTATTTACCCAGCAATTTCCAGAGTACAAATAAAATAGGTTAAGCCTGGTAGTTAATGCATTTGCTAGAGACATCTGTGTACAGACTAGCAACACGTTTAACCCACCCTAAAACAGCATAGCTTAATGTGCCTGCTGCAAAGCACAAAGTGTGACAGACAGGTCACAGATTGTATTTTATGTAGACAGGTCAGAGGGTTACTGATGATTTTGTACCTGCAGGTCAAATGTTATGAACCTTATAATATATATAGCTCAGTAAGTAATAAACTGCCATCAAGGAGCTGTGTGTCATCTGCACAGCGTAAGTGTAAAACCTTACTGTTTTCTCAATCTTTCGTTATTTTGGGTAGCAGTAAAGACTTATTATTAAGTGCTATTTAAATGGCATTAGAGTAATTACTTATATAGACAGACAGACCTTGTGCTGCATGCACATTGCTTACATGCAGAACCTCGAAAATCCAAATCATAATTTAACTCTAGCACTTATGAAGTGACTAGTGAAGTGTTAAAACTTCACCAAGCCCTCGGAGAGGATGAGGCTAGAACAGAGTAATGATGGGCTCTTAAGTGAGGCATTTGTATTGGGTCTACTTGGAAGTGACAGTAAGAAACCATGTAGCCCTTTTCATACCCATTGTGAAGCCTAAAGCCCTTTCTGGGTTGTTGATTAAGTAGCCACTCCTTGTACATCATTTTATATTACACTTCTTGACCCTGCCAGGGTAACAGGTGGGTTTTTAATGTTGAACACTAGTCAGAAAGTAAAGTGACTACCTCCGTTCAGGACTGGTGACAGTGTCTGTGATGGCCTGGAGGGAGGTGGTGATGACTGATCATGAAGTCAAAGCATAAACATAATTCATTATGGCCCAAGACCACCTTCTTAATTCGAGTTAAACAAATCAAAGCAAATCACCTTTCTGCCAGCAGTCCATAATGTTGGTATTGACCTTTTGATGTGTTCCCGAATTGCGAAAACTGGTGCTAGTGTTTCTGATGTCAAATCTCGGTTCTCTTGGACTATAGTAAATGCTACAGTATTGCCATTGTGAATCTTTCAATAACGTTTTGTTTCACTTTCATGTGGCCTGTGGTTGGGTGGCGTAGGTCCATGCAGACAGATCTTTGTATACGTCATGACTCAATTAAGATGGTTGATGACCACAACACGCGTTTTAGGTCCTTGCATCTGTGCATCCAGGACTCCATGAAAGCTGTAAACCATTGCTTTATTCTAGCCTAAAATGTCTACCACAGTTCTAGTGCCTCTGCATGCGTGATATATTTCAACATTTATCTGGTATGTGGTGTAGTTTGAATTTTCTTTCCGTCAACATAACTCACAAATATGTGAGACTAATAGATGGATACCTGCAGACTGTTTCATAAATCTACAAGGTATTTCCAACTAACAGGCTCTATGACTCATCTCAAACCTCTTCTACTACTATGTACTCCCAAATAATCCTTTCTAAACTCTTCCCTCCTCGATCCCGCCTTCATCCTACTCATCCAACTAACAGACTTACATGTCTACCACTCCCACAGCTCCCAATAATGATGTATATTTCCCTCTATTAATCCACCACTATTCCACCTTTGGGTTCCAGAGTAGCGTGCTACTCACCGAAAAACGCTTCAATGCCTCGTCAGGGGTAGTAAGCGCTATAGAAATACAATCACAATTACAGTTACAAATTGGACTGGGACACAGCACACTTCGCTGATCCGGCTCAATATTAGCTGCTGGATCTGTGATCCGATTGGTTCCACTTCATTTCCAGTGCTGTTGAAAAAGTTCTTTTTCTTCTCCCACCAGCGAAGCATGCTGGTCCCACTGACAGGCTTGCATTGAGTTTAGTGCAGTGATTAGCAGCCAGAGGCCTCCAGAGGGGAATAAGCGAGTAAGAAAATCTAATTATCGCAGCTGTCAACATTAACATATTTGCTGACAATTTCTGTGTTGCTATTTCGTAACACAATTTTTAGCTTCACGAGATAATTAAAGCAGTAATGTGCACTTTACAGGGTGTCGCTATTATCACTACAAATTAAGGTAGTGCTTCTCATTAAAATAAAGAAGAATGTAATGTGAACAAAGACGCCTGTAAAGGAGTCAGCTAAATATTTTAAAACATCAACATCCGCAATTCTTTACCACATTGAAACTCCTGCAAGGATAACACTCCTTTCAAATTGATGCCGCTTAACTACTTAGAAGTCCACGCCTATCACACTTGTCAGTTGTGGCAGCCATGCCATGCTATGCTATTCATGTCTATTGCACACACCTTCTCAGCCTGGTTTCGTGGATTCCCTCAGAGATTCAGCGGCGGCCAGCACAGGTAAGCGCGGTGGGGTGGGAGGGGGGGGAGTCGACAGACGACGGAATAGGTAAAATTAAATAAATAGATAAAACCTATACTGTCGTCTGTTGACTTCCCACCCGCCACGCCCCGCCCCACTCCACTGCCCCACTGCGCTTACCTGGACTGGCCGCAACTGCAGAGATTGCAGTCTGGTGTTGCTTTTTGAGTTGTAGCAAGTACTAGGCAGGGCCATATAATTTATGTTTTGCCTTCGGATAATTAGATGTCTTGTAAGTTTTTTAGGTGTGACTGGAGGTCTAGTCAGGGTACTTACTGCTAACCAGGCTATTTGGCCTGCATGTTGTTCAGCAGGTACATGTATGTGTGACCTAATGGTGTTACTAGAGAGCTGATTCACAGCCTTGAGTTCGGGAACATAGTAAAGAGCCTAGTATTAAAAGTAGTTGGGCATTTCAGCAGCTACAGGGGCTAGGGATTAACATTTTTGCGGGGCCTCTCTTTAACGTGTGATGGAAGGAACAGCTCGACACTAAGAGGACGTGTACTCTGGGGCAGTGGCAGCTCCTCCGCTATGGCGGGGGAGCGTCGCCCCACTGCTTTTGAGCAGTGCAACGTAAAGGAACCATAAAATGATAACTTTAAGTTATTATCATTTTATGTTTCTGTGCTGTTTAGTTTGCGGGCGGGTGGGCGGGGCTGCTCTGCTTTTGGAGCAGGGGAGGAGTGGTTTGCCTACTCCTAAGTGCACATGACTGTTTGGCCAGCCCTTTCGGACCGCCCAAACCAGTCATGCGCACTTTGCCCATTCTCCATGCATTACAACCTGCATGGACAACATGCCAAGCCCCCATTCCCTGGCTGAGTGTCGAACCAGGACACTCAGACCAATCACAACGCTGCATTGCAGCGTTGTGACTGGTCAGGGGAGCCTGGCTGTGCTTCCTGTTCCTTAAGTCAAGACGAGGAGAACAGGAGCAGAGACGCGGGACCCGGCGGCAAGGTAAGTGGTTCTTTTTTTTTTACATTGCCCACAACCCCCGCGTCAGCCCCGACACATGCGAGCCATGCCGGCCGCCACTGCTCTGGGGGGAAAAACAGTATTTGGTGCCATCTAATGGTTATACTGCATTAGGAGCATTAAGGGGGAGCAGACTGGTCTTTTCTGTTTCTTCAGTATTTAAAAAAAATGTTGTACAGGTGCATGGGGCCTCAAAATGCTTGGGCCTGCAGCAGAAACCTCGGCTGCCTGGCAAGTGTGACGATCCTGATGGGAGAATCCATAGAGCAGGGTTGGACTGGCCTGTTATAGAGCAATGAGACAGTGCCTGACGGGCTGATTTGACAGGGCAGTGTTTGGGCCGGTTTATAGTTGTTTGTGGGCCTGTTTACTTGCCTACTATGCCGGTTTTTACTGTTAATTTCTCTAATGTTAAAACAAACATTACCTGCAGTAAACTCAAATTCATGCAGTTTCCCATACCTTGCAAAACACTTATACAGCATGTCTTTACAAATTCAAAACTGCACCAGTTTGCAAAAATGGGCCACTTTTTTAGCAATCTAATTCACTAATAGGGGCTGCTTTTATTTTGGTGCCCGGGGCCTATTTGCTGTTCCAGTCCAACCCTGCCAATGAATAGTACTAGAGATTGAATATTTCATTGACTTCTTGAATCTGCTTTTCTCTTCAGACCCACAATTGTGGATGTACTGCCATCTGGTGACAATAGCCCAGAACCCTTTTTAGACAAAATAACATACATGTGGTAGATATGTACGCCCCGACCTCACCATATATGACACACTGCTTGCATTAATTATGCCTCTCAAAATTTGTCTGTGCATTTAATGGTGATTTTATAAATCTGCTTTAAACTGATTTTGTTAGAATAAATTATTTATGTTTAACATATTGGACGGGAATAAATTGTAATGGAGGGCCTGAATTCCTTTGATTCAGGTTAACTTGCAAGGGTTCACTTCACATGCCAGTGAAATAATTCTTAAATCTGACCAACTGAAAAATTGAAGTATTAGCACACTGCTAAAATCGAATCATGACACCAAGGGAATACTTGACCTTTTAGGGTATGGCTCAGTTGGTAAAACTAATGTTGATGCAAACTTGTTTGAGACACAATTCACACACCAAGCCAGTGAGATAGAGCTGGGAGTTTGCCATAAAATGTTTTGTTTTACAGTTTACACAATTCAAATTTACACTACAGTGTTCTTTCAACATGGTGCCTTTCTTTTTAAGGTATGATGTCTTGAATTTTAAATTGTCTATTAGTAGGAAGCTTTTAGGTTAAATAAGTAAGGTGCAGTACGGTTCCATGGACAGTGGCAGCTGGTGACATTTGAAAGTGGTGTGACGTAAAAGTCAGGTATGACTTTTATGTAGCGAGTGAAGCGAGCAAGCTTAAAGGACAAACATGGGGTCCAGGGTAGGTACTCCTCCAGAGAAAACATTGAAAAAGATTGGCAAATGGTGCATTTCAAAGCAAAATGAATTTAGTGAGAAAGAAAGGTTTATAAAGCAGTGGGCACGTATAGTCTTGAAATATTAAACACATAAAATACTGCCCCATATCTTACTGCATTAATATGTTCAACAGTTACTTTAATGTGCAAATTGTACAGTGCGACAACTTCAGGCCCTTTAAAGTGTGTGATTGCCCAGTGTCTTGCACGAATATACGACATTACATCGCGGTGTTTACACCGCGATACCTTTACAACGCAGGCATTACAACGCAAGTCGTTACGACTTGCGCTGGTCTTAGGAATAGCATGATTTACTATTCCAACTCCAGCCTACGTTACAGTAGGGAAGGTGTTGGAATAGTAAATCATACTATTCCTTAGCTTAGAGCGCCATCCAGCGCAAGTCATTGTAATGACTTGCGTTGTAATATCCGCGTTGTAAAGGTATTGCGGTGTAAACACCGCGATGTAACCGATGTTTCCCGTCTTGCACTGCATGCAACATCAACTATGGAAGAAAATGCTCCACCGCCCGCTTGCTATGCCACTGGGAACATGTAAAATACATTTCTGTGATTCCCATAGTGTGCCACACGACCAGCATTTTGGTTTCTCTCTGAGATGTAATTGCATTTTGATATATAACACAACAACTGTCATACACCTAAAACCTGTAAGTACGATTGGCTTTCTCAATGGTTGTTAGCTGTTTAAGATAAATGAATAACAACAATGATTTATTATAAATAATTAACATTGGAAATGTTTCAATTCTGAACTTGTGAGACTGTGAATTAAATCTGTATGCCCCTTTTCGCTGCACATCTCATCCATCTGTACATTTTCAACCTCCTCTCTATCCTCTTCAGGACCCTCTTTTCACTCTCCCCCGAATGCACTTCCTCACATCTGCCTTATTTCTCCACCGTCAAACATACACTGCACACACTCACATTTAAGCACTTTATTTCCTTTTGTTTTTGCCTTGTAAATATTTTGACATCTGTGAACCACCTTCACACAGATCTACACAGTATTTCAATTGCAACTGGAAGACATTACCATTATTCTGTGTGCTCTGCAGAGAGGCCAACCACTGACAGGCACTTTGATTTCCCTTCAGCCTCAGTGCCAGCCCTCTCAATCAAAGCCCCTCATAAACACTTGGCACAACTGAAAGGGGTATATTTACAAGGGGATAGCACCACCAGAATGTCGTCACTTTTAGCGATGTTCTGGAGGCGCTATGCCCTTCTCCATATTTACATAGTGGCATTAATAACGCCACCTTGTAAATATGGCCCCTTTACACACATCACTTAGCGTGAAAGGGGCATGCAATGGGTGTTGCTGTGGGCGTTCCACCGCAACACCCATTGTTTTTTTATGCTGCCCCAGATTTACAAGGATATGTAAATCTGAGGCAGCGCCAAAAACTAATGCCATGCAAGAGCAGGCGTTAGAATGAGGAAACGAGGAGAAATACTTTTATTTCTCCTCGTTTTTGCTTTTTCTAGGTATGTTGCATTCTGCAGCACACATAGAAAGAGCAAAATACCATTAATGATTGTTTATGTGCAGGAAGGTGTCCCTTCCTGCACATAAACAATCATTAAATAATGACGATTTGCTACTTCTATGTGTGCTGCATTCTGCAGCACTCATAGCAGTACCAAATCGCCATTATGGATTGTTTATGTGTGGGAAGGGACACCTTCCTGTACATAAACAATCATTCCCTGCAAAGCAGGCACCCTTGCACTATGGTGCAAGGGTGACTGCGTTGGCGCTAGGCAGCTAATTTTAGAGCCAGAACTAGGGAAAACACAGGATCCCAGGTTTTTGGAAATGTCTGAGCACGGCGCTGCCAAATTTGGCGCAGCTCCGCACTCCGATATTTCGTTGTAAATATGCCCCTAACTATGCACTATGCAACAGTAATAAGATGCACGAAAAAATATACAGATACAGAACATGATGAAATAGTTAACTCTATTGGGGAATGCAAGAATAAGTAAAACATGACATAAGAGAGGAACTAAATCGCTGGCACGTTTCTAACATTCATTGTTCATAAATCAATCTATGTTTTTGGCATTAATGTTAAGGGCATGAAGACAGGACCAGTTGTAATGCCATATAGCAGATAACTGTCTTTACTGCAAGCAAGCATTTCTTGCTTTGCTCTTGACTCAGATATTTGGATCAACTTTGCAAGGGAACAAGAACCCTGCTCGGCTTTTGGATCAATTTCATGGGGGAACAAATACAGCAGCTTCACTTCTAAAATGGCCAGCAACCTGCAGTCAGGGACTGGGATGCCACAGTGGGGGAGGTCAGCGTGAGGAGGGGCCTCAGCACAATATACATACATAATATTAGCATTCTAAAACTTACCATTACCGAGAACAAGGCACCAAAACACACGTGCTTGCATCCACTCCTACCTGTGATGAATGGGAAAGGGAGGGATCTATGCCTGTGAATGTCGGATGTCTGGCATCACACAGGGCTGCAGACTCCTATGCTGAAACTGTGACACTGATTGCGTCACTGGCCTACAGTGGATATCACCATTGACCACAATGCCAATCAAGGGCTTTAGAAAGGTAAGCCCTGCGTTGTGTGTCACAGTGCAGAAAGTTGATTTACTGCCTGGCTTCCGTCTCCTGCTTCAGAGGAAGGTGGGTCAAGCAGCCTGAAACAACCAGCCCAGACTTAAATACATCGATTTGTTTAGATATACGATTGTATCTCTAAATGAATTGATCTATTTAATATTTTTTTATGTATATGTGTATGCCCCAGAGCCCTAATAGAGAAACCGCCCCTGTCCACAGAGCTCTTTCTAGTTGGAAAGAAGAGCTTAGAGAGGCCATGTGGTGGGAACACACAGTAAATCAGAAAACCTGAACCACGTTTAAAAACAGCTGGGATGTGCAGAAGCAAGACATCTACACATGTAGGACTATTTTCTTCAGAGAATCCCACTGAACATCTTTAGCATGCTTTTGGAGGAAGGACAAAGTTCTTTTTTTTTTTAATACAAACCTGGCCCAAGGACATCAGAACTAGATTAGTGGTTACGTGAACTTCCCCAGAAGCATATGATGATAAGCCACAGCCAGGATTTGAACCTGGTTCCTCATGTTCTAAGGTGGGCAGCTCCTGCCACTGGGGACTAGGTGTATCTCCAGAGCTAACCAAATGATGTTTCTGTGTTTTATATTTTGTACAGCATTGAGTCCCCTTTTGAATTGATATTTGTTAAAATGTGAAAATTGCTACCTTATTAAGCCACAGATTGTGCCACCTAATTTGCCATTTAATGCAAAAAAATGCTGCATAAATTACCTTTCCTTGCCGCACAATTTGCCTGTCTTTGCCACATAATTTGGTACTCCATTGCAGGATAGTTCCAGTGTACTTGATTGGAGCCATTATTATAAACTAAACTTTGCAAGGGACAATCATTCAGTACAGGACCGGCTCTAGGATGGTGCGACAGGTGCAATTGCACTGGGCCCTTACTTCAAGGGTAGCACCAATTTCTCAAAGATATTATGGGATTTAAAGCACCTGCTGCAGCGTTCCTTGCCTCCGGCAACATTAAAAATTTCAAGATAACTCTGGTGACTAATGGAGCTGCTGGAGGGATATGGTGTTTTGTTTAGTGGAACTTTTGACTGATCATAAGGTAGCGCAAAGGGTTTAGCTGCAAAGTACGTGTACCATGCAGATCACAACGTGCATATAGCATAAATATTTCAGTGGGTTACTGTTTTTGTCAACCAGATCCTTTTGTTACTTGCAGTTTCTAAGTTACAATCCGAATATAGAAAAGTGAGCTATTACCTGTCATCAAAGAGCTGAATGCAGAAATGCATGTGAGAGGGCGTGGTTATGGAGACTTGAGGGGCACTGTTAAAGGGCGGTAGTGAGGGAATCCGTGGAGAATGAGATCATTGGGGGCGCCAACAAGCATTGTCGCACCAGGCGCCACCAGCACTAAAGCCGGCCTTGATTCAGTAGTGCTTCAGATGGGCATGACGCAATAGCTGGAACCAGTCTTTCTGCAGCTGCAGCTCAGCTCAACGTTACATCAATCCGTCTTGCTCAAATCTTGTTATGGATCTCGAAGCCTGAAGGCCTGGTATGCCCAATGGAGGCATGATAGATCAGAAGGATTTCTAAGCCGGAAAGTAAATTGTAGAATTTGAGCAAACTGTCCTTCCAGCCTACGTGGTCGCCAAAGACTTGATGCCTCAGTGTCTAGAGACACAGTGCACTGAATCTTCCCGGTTTCAAGGTGCAGTTGTTTTGTAGCTGAGCAGTATTTGTGCATGCCAAAAGGACTAACTCCGTTTGAGTCCTCACGATTGCTCAGCGCTGCTAACATCTGAATTGATGCGAAGGACTGAAGTTTGAATTCCAGTCATATAGACTGAGCCTTCCATCTTTCATAAGTTAGTACATTCAGGATCATTAAATTGGACAATAGTAACATCTATTACTTACAGCGAAGTGGCAGAAGTGTGGTCTGAAGTGCTATATAAAGAATAAGATATTATTTTGAGAACATTAACAAACAGTCAGTTTATGCTTACATAGAAGTCTACCCTTTTGAAGGGAAAATGAGATTACATTTACATTTATCGGAAAGTTTACAGGGATTCTAGATTGAACTAAAAATAAAACAGATTAAGGAGGAATTATGAGCGGAATTGGTAGTTCCAAGTCTGATGATCAGAGTAAGTCCTAATTATTCCCTTCAGTTCTCCCCGGAGATTTCTGCTGCATTTTGGGTAAAATCTGTGCAGTCCAAGGGAACTCAGTAGATCATGTAATTCCTGGTGGGGCTTTTAACAGAGTTAATGACCCCCATCAGGAATTATGGGTGTCCTCAATGAAGCCCTAATTTGTTGACCTCCTAGATGTTGCCCTGTGTGGCACGGTGCCATCTTTATTTTTAGGTTTACTAAAAATGTCGTTTTAGTTTCTTCTTGCCCACTATACAGCACATGTGATGTTTGCTTCAAGATGTATCGCAAGCTTACAGTGATCTTATAGTGCCTATTGCTTGCCATTGGTTGGCCTCATTGTCACTCTCATTTGCTTGCTTCCTATTTATTAGCTTTACTTCATCTTCGTCCTTTTGTCCCTTCCCTTGGAGCATGGATTCATTACTTGTGTCCTTCCACTGCTCACTTTTCAGGTGCTAATTTTGTCTTTTTGTTTAAGAACTTAATAAGAGTGTATGGGGCCGATTCCGATTCAGGCCGGAAATCACTCCGACCGAGCCGGACCCGGAGAGATTTCCGACCGAATCGGACTCTAGCAGCCCGACCGAACGAGTACGATGCGTACGCATGCAATCGGACACGATTCGGTCAGACTCCCATTGAAGTCAATGGGAGCCGGTCGTCACAACGCGTACGCGGGCTCCCATTGACTCAATGGGTGCGAGGCGAACAAGGGCGCCTCTACAGCGGGTACGCGTCGATGCGAATCGCGCCGTACATGCACAGGTAGGGGGACCCATGGGTCCCACCTGTGTGCGACTCGCGTGGCTACGCGTACAGGGGGGTCCGACACGGACCCCCAAAGTCCGGCTCCGACTGCCCTTTGGAGCCGGACAGCGCGAGTCGGTCGGACTGCTCGAGGCACGCATCGTACTTGCCCGGCCGGGAACGTCTCCATTGCGCGGTGCGAGTCGTGTCCGTGCGAGTCGGTCGGAGCGGTTCGGACCCGCGAACGAGTCGGTCGGCGATTTCGCGTGCGCCGCATCGTACTTCTCGCCGCCCGGACGCATGTCCGAATCGGTCGGGAAGAGGGCTCCGAATCGGATCCGGTTAAGCCGAATCCGATTCGGAGCCCTACCGGCCGAGATCGGAATCGGCCCCTATGTGTTTTCCAGCTGTCTCCCTCGTGACTTAACCCCTCTGCCCCAAGCTTGTGTTGCTCTTTCTCTGCCCACCCCATCCGTGATGCACCCGCCCTTGCGTGCTTCTCCATTCCTGGGTTTTTTCTGGCTCTGTGCTTTTCCCTTCAAACAACAGTATGGGAGGCTCTGTGATGGGGACCTGCCTACCAGGAGGGAGGGGAGATCTTTTTTAGATAATGAAAGACAGGGATACGTCCTTCCAGAATGTGACTACAAAACAAATGAGGGTATCCCTCTGTCTAAACAAAACTAGAGTGAACCTCACGGATATACACCACCTGTGTGAACAAAGAAAAATGAGGCTTTCTAATTTTATGTATAACCCTCACTCACTCTAGTAGTGGCATGCTTCATCATCAGGTTCATCCTGGCCCCTAAAAGCCAGGTTGGGCTCGAACATGTTCCAGGGAGCTCTTTGAATATTATGGTCACAGAATAAATGTGTGGGTGTTCTTCCACAGGTCTCGTCATTTTGTACTAAATTTCACGAAGCATAGCCCGCACTCAAATAAGCGATATGGGCGATCTCTAGCCTGAATTAAGAAAATTAAGTGAAACACGCATTTGTGGTTTTATTTGCATGTGCACCATGTGATCTCCAATTATGCACCTTGATAACATATGTATCTATGTGTCTCCATTTACAGGTAGCACTTATCACTCGATCAGGTGCCATACATTGATTAGGTGAGATTAATACCCTTGCATGCTAATTGGAATTGCATGCTGCAGTGAAAAGAGATTCACAGGTCGTCACCAGGGTACTGACAGCATATGGAACCCATCCCTATGAATGCCCTGAACCATTTTTGGCCATAGGGTAGGGCAGAAACGTGTTGAGGCAATGAGCGTCATAGGACCATTATATCCTCCATTGTCCTTCTATACTGATTTTATACTGTGCCCCTCCTCCCCACTAATAAAGGGATACCAGGGTGTGGATGAGACATTTTTTTTATACTTAGCTTTCCCCAGTCACCATAATATTCAAAGAGCTCCCTGGAACACGGTTGAGCCCATTGTAGCTTTTAGGAGCCAGGATGAACCCGATGATGAAGTATGCCACTACTAAGGGCCTTAGTAGGATGTCGGTCGGAAAGCCTCGGGCGGAGGCTTTCTAACCGCCATCCCTGGTTTGACTTCCGACTGCCAAATTACAATGTAAGTGGTCGGAAGTCAGACCGGCCGGTCTTTCCGGCTGGGAACATAATCCCTACGGACGGTGTTTCCGCCATCGAGATTATGATGTCGGTTTTGGTCGGGCTTTCAATGTCGGGCTTTCCGACTTGGAAAGCCTGTCGGAAAATGATTTTGGGCCTTCTCCATGCGGCTTCCGGTTGGGGGCCGGGGGGGGGCACCTGTTGTGCCCCCCTGTAAATCCCTGCACCGTGTGGCAGGCACACGGTGCAGGAATTTACACAAACTCCCATTTCTCTATGGGAGCTTGTGCTGCAGGTGGAAACCAGAAATGGGAGTTTGTGACTGCACCATGTGCTGTCGCATTGTAATTGTGTGTTCGGAACCTACGCTCGGTCCGTTCCCACACCGAAACGGTGTCGGGCGGACTCAAGTCCGCCCAGCATCGTACTTAGGGCCTAAGTGGGTGAGGGTTATACATAAAAAGAAAAAAAACTCCTTTTTCTTTGTTCGCAAAGGTGGTGTATATCTGTGAGGTGAACTCTAGTTTTGTTTAGACAGAGGGATACTCATTTGTTTTGTGTGCTTCTCCCTCCAACTCCACGTAAAGCTCTTTCACCTGTTTGCTTCACCTGCTGAATGTTCCCCTCTTCATTTACTTCCCTCTCTGTACCCTCCATGTTGCTTCCCCACCACACAGTTCGTGCTGCTTCCCCTCATCCAAGGGATACCAGGGTGTGGATGAGACATTTTTTTTATACTTAGCTTTCCCCGGTCACCATAATATTCAAAGAGCTCCCTGGAACACGGTTGAGCCCATTGTAGCTTTTAGGAGCCAGGATGAACCTGATGATGAAGTATGCCACTACTAAGGGCCTTATTAGGATGTCGGTCGGAAAGCCTGCTGAATGTTCCCCTCTTCATTTACTTCCCTCTCTGTACCCTCCATGTTGCTTCCCCACCACACAGTCCGTGCTGCTTCCCCTCATCCAAGGTCCTGTGTTGCTTCAGCCAGTCCCTGTGTTGCTCCCCCCACCTCTGGCTGCTTCCACACCCCTGCCCTCCATGAATACAACCCACCCTCCGTGTTGCTTCCCCTCACCAAATTGTGCTACTTTTTTCTATCCAACTCGGATTGGTAAACAAAAAAAAACACTTGTGTAATTTTGTAGGCGCATGACCGCACGCTTGGTGCCTACAAAATGATGCGTCTGGCTGCGTCAAAGGATTTATTTTCTCTCTTTTTTTTTTAGCCATGCTGCACAGCATCAGGATGTGGTACACCATGGCTAAAACCATTGGCAAAGCCAACCGGTCACAAAGGCGATACCTATTTGCTTTACCAATGCTTGTTCGATTTCCTATGTCACACAGTCCTGCATGCCTGGTAGATTTGCTTCAAAAGCCTGATAAAACCGAGACTGCCTTCCTTTCATTGCCAGTCTTGTGGAAGCATTAAAAATGTGAGGTCTTCTGTTCATTTGAAGTCCAAGTACTGACTGTAAATGCAATTTCACCGCCAAAGTCGATTAATGTTTAGGGCACATGCTGATAGAGCCTGTCTTCCAATCTCTAAGTATGCAGCTCCCCGGGGAAAGGGATATTCGACAGGGATGAATCCCCCCACACACAAGAGATAACGAGCCTCGTTAAAGCCTGGCACACAGCAAAACAGTAATGATACACCAAAAAGCTGACATTTATTAAAAGCCAGACAGAATATACAAGGGCGCATAAGGCAGGCCAATCCTGGGTCACGCGAAGTGGTATCTGCACAAGATACCATTCTCCACAATTCCTTTATTATTTAGGTGCAGAAACATACCCAGTAAAGCTATATGCTTTTCCGCACGCATCTCCTCCTCCTAAAAGCAGGTGGAAAATGAGCACGGAAATGGGCCAGATATTAAAAACTACATGATGTAATAGACCAAGTAATTTTGGATACCGCTGGTTATTTACCATTTTGGGTTCAGACACAGAACATCACGCACATGTTCAATGAAACCAGACATTCCATATGGCCAGCGCCGCCTCGCACAGTCTTTCTTCTAAGTGCTGTGTTAGATTCAGTTGCAACACACATTGTCAAAGCCAATAGGTCTTGCCTATGAGACGAATGTTATTGGCTTTGTCAGTGTTTAGCCATGTTGTACAGCAGCGTGGATGACATGCAGCATGGCTGAAAGTAATTTTAAAAAAGCCCTATGACGTGGCCAGGGCTGACTGTATCACAGCACTGTTTAGGTCAAGCTTGGCAAGGCATGTTGTATTCAGTCTATGGGCATTTAACTTTCACACACCCAGCGCTTCTGGTTGGTTGGCCTGCCTTTCCAAATTCTTTTATTCTGGTTGGTCAATAGTGTCCATCTGTCCCGCCTTTGGGTGCTTGGTTCCCTCCCAGGAGACATCACCGATTGTTTCTTTTGGTTGGTCATCTGTTACCTCCTCGCTCGCACTCCCTCCCTCCTGTCATTGCTGCCATCCTTGCTGCACCGCTGCATGTTTGTTGATGACAGCAGCTATAAAACCCCTTGAAAATCCACACCCCTCCCTTGTGTGCCCAAAACTGTGTGATCCTTGGCGTGGATGAGACATTTGGTCACCATAATATTCAAAGAGCTCCCTGGAACACAGTCGAGCCCATTGTAGCTTTCAGGAGCCAGGATGAACCAGATGATGAAGCATGCCACTACTAAAGGCCTCATTAGGATGTCGGTCGGAAAGTCTTGTGCTTTCCACCTGGTAAAGAAATACAGTTCTGCAGTGATATCGCATCCCGTGTTGCACATACCAGGCAACTATTCATGGTGCATCTTTAAAGTGTATTTTGGGTACAATCTCCCGATGCACAATGGCATGGTATTAATTTAATTTGGACATTTAAAAGATGCAGAGCTTGTTGCCAGAGGGCCACTTTAGAGAGAGCCTTTCAATGTTACATGTTGTATTATATATGCGTATTGAATGACAGAAGCAGCAAAATACCAGCTTGGAGGCACTGTATGCTAAGCACAGATTTAGTTTACATGTGTTTCGAGCCACGCCCTTAATTACATTGGCCGCGCCCCTTTGACAGCCGCTTTGACTCTTTATACCATGCACCCAGAGCCCTGCTCTCTTCCCTACTCTAACATTGTACAATGCTAGTTTTAGTATTTGCACGAGCAAAACCATTTGGTAGGGCATTCTCTTTCTAGTTAAAGTAACTGTGTTGCGTTTTTGTACAACGTTATATCATATGTAAATGATTTGTGTATAATTATGCAAACCCTCTCCCCGAACAGAATTCAATGGTGGAATTACATCGTCCTGATTTATTTTTTTTATTTTTTTTAGAAATGGTGGCATATATGCTAGTATTACTCACATGCTAAATCACAGCTGGTGCGTATGTATTGTGTATTGATTTTTAATCCTTTCAATTTCTGGTTGCTATTCTTTTACTAAGGTACGTACCTGAATTGTTCTTTATTACTACCATTTATATTTAAATATATGCTAATTTAGTTACTTTGAAATGTTGTCAATTCTTCTCTTTCACACTTTTTCGTTTGTGGAGGGATATTTTAGGATAGCTTCCCCTTGCGAAAATCCTGAATTATGCTGCAGCCACAGCCTTCAACCTTCCTGGTACTCTAAAGGTGTATGGCCATAGGCCTGCGCGTTTGGAAAAATCTGCAACGCTAACCGTATGCAATCTGCCCAGGCGGCCCGTATTTAAAGCTGCAGGGCTCAAGTCACAGAGCAGTCTCCATGTTATAGTGAATCTATGCTGTTTCCGAGCTCTGTCAATGCGTCTTCCTCAAACATGGACAAAGCATATGCATGTATTCTCCTTTGTATGCTGTGGCAGTTGTTTCCCGAGTGATACACCCAATGCAGTATATCAGGAAACAACTATAATTAAATATTTGCAGTTTTATACTTGTATTTTTGCCAAAATTAAACTGGTCCTTAGTTTAGTAGACTACAGTTATAGGTCACGTAATGCCCATTGATTAGCAGCCAACAATCTAACTTCCTAATATCATATCATATATCATATCTGCCTCGCAAAAAATACACACACTAACAGCTGCACCCCATAACTCGCTAAGTAATGAGCATGCTGTACAAAGTTCTACAGAAAAAGATACACAACTGAGTTCTTTGTTTTTATTAAGGTGGGGAGTGCATATCCTTACCAAGTGCATTAATGTTTGCCCGTTTACATCATGTATTATGTAATTTGAAAAGTATTATTTATAGGCGTTTTTCTGCCATGGAAAACAGCACACCACATCATTAAACTCCAATACATATCATTCCACAACACAAAATACCACTCCACATAATTACACTCCAAAACACAAAATCCCACTCCACATAATTCCAGTACACTCAATACCACATAATTACTATCCACATAATTCCACAACTCACCATGCCACATAATTCCAATACACAAATCCACACCACACCAAACAAATCAATGCCACACTATTACACAACTAATCCAACCCAACCCACATAATTCCACAACACACCACATACATACACTCAATAACACATAAGTAAAAAACATTGCCATTTACAATGCCAATACCTCCAACAAATACAAGACCTATTGCACAACTAAGCAACATTCCCATTCACAAAGCCAATAGTTCCAACTCCAAATAATGTGAGAACTATTGCATGTCCAATGCTTGTTTTTATTGCAGGCAGGAGGGAAGGTAAGGTAGGAGCCACCACGGAGGAAGGTGGGAGGCAACATGGAGGACGGGGGAGGCAACACATAAAAAGAGGGAAAAAAGCACGATGACAAGACTGTGTTATAGTGGGGTTTTTTTGTTATGGCGGGAGCGTGGGGGGCAAAAAACAACACGGGAAGGGAGGCTGAGTGGGGCAAGCAATAACATGGGTAGGAAGGTAGGGCATTTGGGGGCAAGTAACAACACAAGGAGAGATGGAGGGATGGCAGGAGGGGCAAACATCAACACTGGGGAAGAAGGATAGGTGGGAACAAGCAGCAACACGGACGAAAGAGGAAGGAAGAAGTACATGAGGGAGCCAGCTGAAAGAGACACACTCTGGTAGAGTGCTTAAACACAATGACAAAAGCAGCACCTAAAAAAATAAGCAGTGAAAGGACACAAGTAATGAGTCCCTGCTGCATGTGAGGGTCAAGCACACAAACAGGAAAGAAGCCTACGACAGGTGACGAATAAGAAGCAAAGGAAAGTGAAGCCAACCAGTGGTAAGCAATAGGTGGTCTCTAAGCCTACTGATAGACTACAAAAGGTCTTGGAGAGACAGCACATGAACTGTATAGGCAAGACCTAAAAATCCCATGAGAAATACAGTTTTTCCACCAAATTGGGATGATCTTTGTACATGATTCTAACTTTTGCACAATGCAGTAAGGAATAAAGGTAGCACTAAGAGGAGATTGTGTGTGAAAAAACTTGATACTGAGTGCAGTTTGAATGAAACCCCTAAGGTACACTGAGTGTAAAACTGGGCACAACCACTGCCCGATTTTACAGCTAGGCCCTTATTAAAGGTGGCCTGTTACTTCCGAAGGCCCTTGTAACTGCAGGTACCAGACCCATCAGAATTAAAAATTGTGTTGTTCCTGTCGGAGATTTCCCCTGCCTGCATGCTTTTCCCCCAAAAATATAATCTGCATTATTTCCCCACCCCTGGATTTACTAGGTATAGTAACGGTAATTCCAGAGGCAGAGATGGGCCACTCGTGATGAGGGACTCAGTGGGCCGTTTGGAATGAGGCTACAAGTTTAATGATGCAAATGATGAAGCAAAGACCTCCTTCCACATGTTTCTGACATCAAAATCATCCACTCAGACCAACATGCTTAACAGTCACATCATGGAATCGACACTACAAAGTCATGTGGACTCAGTACCCGATCATTATACTCAGACTGCAGAGCTATGTGCGAACATGCAATCCAGGCTGTCCGCAGCTCCTCAAGGTCTTACTAAAGGCGGGTGTGCGCCATACATATACTGATAACATAGCAGATTTCCAGGCACCTCCAGACCATAATACTACGATCATTAGATTGTCATTTCTGTAAGTTTAATGAGAATAATATATATTTTTATTTCACTTACAATACCTTTATCTGCCCTTAAATAGTGAATAACATGAGTTCTAAAACATTTTGGATTTCTCCTTTTTATAATTAGAAATGTTTCCATTTCAAAATGCCTTAAGAGATTTAGAGCCAAACGTACTAACCCATTATGCCATCACAAATTTCCTCAAATAGGATTGCAAATCTGTATTATACTGGGTGAATTACGCTCGCTGATTGGTACAAGTTTCATATAACATTTCTATATTCTGATTAAGGATTTCAAAAGTATGCTTTGGGATTGATGTGCATCCAAGACCATAGGAAGGTACCACATTGACTGAGCTTTACCGAAACGTGGACCCTAAATATCCCTTTGTCCTGATGAAGGTCCAGATCATTCAATGCACCCGGTGGACCAAAACGGTGCATGATAGCTGATGTTGTTCAAATTTCCTGAATGCTTAAAACACTGCAGATGGAATAGATGGTATCATTCCTTGTGCACTGTTACAAGCAGCTACACACCTTAAATTGTTTATGCTTAATTTTAAATTATTTGCTTACCTTCAGTGATAGGCGCTACGTTTGATATGTGTCTTTGTTTATCCTGTTGAAATAATATGCAGAAATTCTACACATTTCTGTTTTCTTTTCAATTGTAAATACATTAATTGCTCTGTGAACGATTCAGCATTACTTTTGATTAAAAATTGGTGAATGTGACATGGCAGAAACCGTGCGATTGTATCAAAATGTAGATACAAATGAAGCAGGAGAGGAGAGAAAAAAGATTGCATTGTGCGTTCTATTATATTTCGCATCTTCCTTAGGTACAGTTCAAGTCATTTTGGAGCCATTTGGGTGCTCAACTTGACCCAACAAGAAACTGATTTCAATTGAATTTTATTAACTGTTCGATTAGTTAAAATCATTACAGCAAAAATAAAATGTATCTATTACTCCCCAACCCGTACAGTTTAAAAATAGGGCAAACCAGTAAGCAGATCACCCACTCAATTCATATTTGTACAAGCTTTTTAAAATACTCTGTCCTCCTTTCAGTGGGTGCCCTCCTTGGAGTTACAAGCCAGTGAGGACCGTCTCTTAGGGATCCTTAGGTGATGTAGTGATGAAACCTCAATATACACCTACTAAGACCCCCGATGTTAAAAGGGGGGTGACAGCCCTTTAGGGTTACCCTACACCGGCTAGTATCGGACCTTACCGAGATTGAAGCTGCTCAAAAACTACCCTTAAGTGTTGCGGGTACCCTCAGAAGAGGCTCTGTACCCTTCAATCTCGCTAACAGTGCAGCCCTTTTTGCCTATCAACGCTTTCCTGGCTGGAGTTCTGACCAGGTCATATTACGAAAGATCTCTTAGTCCGTGTTCCTTTTTTTTCCAGGATCTGTGTCGGTGTGGCTCATGAAACTTTGTTCGGCTGCCACTGCTCTCGTATACCATATGAAGCGGCTTGAAAGCTGGCTTGATTCACCCTTTAAGCAGCAAATGATGGCACTCCTGCAGGATCGGATATTTAAAATGAAAAACATTGGTCGCAGCTAGGGTCTCCTCAATGTGATTATGCTCTTACAAAACAAATCACATGCATCAGTGTCTCTAATGATTTGTTACACAATCTGCAATGTTTGTTTGTTTCTCCATTTCATAGTCATTTCATCTTAGTGGCAGCCACCCATCTCATGAGGTTACATTTACTCAGCTGGGCAGAAGCGAGCACAGATATGTAGGGAAGCAGCCTGAAGAATATAACTATGTCGCCCAACTGCCATGCTTTTTTCCCTTAGATCTTTTAGATCTTCCACCAGGGATAAGGCTTTTGTGTTCTTCATTGCACATGTGGCAATGGTTTTTATCAGGAAACCGGAGTTAACAATGTTCTCTAATTCCAGAACATGGATGGCCCTCTTTAAGCATGCCCCACCATTCTGAGTTCAGCTCCTGGATTTTCTTCCATAGCAGCTGCTTTAAAGTGTTGGGTGAGGCTGTTTGCAATTTTAAGCAATACGCTACCCATTTCATCTGCAGGACCAAGGTTTGCTTCGAGGTGTTGAATTCCAGTCTGATTTGAGATTGGCTGGTGAACTCTGGTAGAGCAAATAATATTCTGTATTGCATAATTTGCAATTTGTCTAATAGCAAGAATAGAGGATCTTTAAACATTATGGCACCGTAAGATAGGGTAGGCATCACTTTGGTAGCAACCACAATCAGGCTGCCCCATTGACTGTACTGAATGAATGGCTAAGGTCTTTACTGCCTCCTCTTAAGCCCTTTTGATGTTACAATATTGGAACAGGGCATTGAGAGGGCTTTGCTGACCTACTTGAGTGTGGTCTAAAATAATCATATTATCAGCGTATTATAATATTAAGATTTTCCAGTCATCTAGGCGTGGGGGCAGCATGATCTGGCGTTAATCAAATTGCTTTACAGATCTGCCATAAAGAGGTTAAATAATAGGTCAGCAAGGATGCATCCTTGTTTAAGGCCTTTATCTGTATAGATTTTTTCAGAGGTTGACCAGCTTGTTGTCAGTTTAATTTTTACCCAAGTCTCGCTATATAGGGAATCTAAGGCTATAAATGGGCATTTTGGAATTCCCCAGCCATTCAACTTGGCCCAAAGCCTTGCTCTTGATACATTGTCGAAGGCATTGGTGAACGCCGCATATAAGGGCAGGGCATTTGGCCGGGTCGAGTCCTCTATAAAACATGACAGGGTTAACAAGTTGTCCTCTATGTGGCAATTTTTTTGAAATCCCGCTTGAAACCAGGGGATTAGTTGTTTTGCACTTGCCCATGCCTCAAGGTCTTCATTTAAGAGTCGGGCATATCCTTTACCCCCTGCATCCAAAAATACTCTCCTGTAGTTTCTTGGCACTTGTTGGCAACTCTTCTTATATATTTGGACCAAACTGGCCCCCCTCTTCCTGCCGGGGACTAGGCTAGCGTGAAAGCAGGTGGCATATGCAGATGTCAATATGTGAGCACACAGAGAGATAGCTGATTTTAGGAGGGCTGCAGAGACACCGTTTGGGCCCAGGACAATGGACCCTCTTAGTCTGGTTAACATTTGTTTGATGTTTTTTACACTAGGCCATTGGCAGCTGCCATCTGGAAGCTTATTTTCACTAGAGAGGTGTTCCCTCTTCCCCCAGTCCCCATTCTGGTATCCCTGGTTTTGCCTGCCATCATGCTCGCATCGGCCTTCAATATAGCTAGCTATAACATGCTCCTTTTCCCCAGTCACATTTGCACCACGTAAAGCGGTACATGCATGATGCAAGCCTCTCATGAAGATTCATGAAGCCACGCAAAGCCACCCTCATAAATCCTGAGTAAGGCGATGCAACGCAAATCGCTGCATCACCATACTCTGTGCCCGGGATGCGCTGCAGTGGGTTTTCCCATGCAACACCATTTGGACTTTGAGCTGCCACAGATTTACAAAAACATGTAAACATGGGGAAGCACCAAATCTGTACGCCTCCCGAGGTGAGGCGTAACGTCGATTTCGCCTCATTTTTTCCTCTTTCCATGTGTGCTGCATTCTGCAGCACACTTAGAAAGAGGAAAACGCCTCTTAGGATTGTTTGTGTGCAGGAAGGCACCCCTTCCTGCACAAAAACAATCCTGCCTGTAACAAAGGCACCCTTACACCATGGTGCAAGGTTGCCTACGTTGGCGCTAGGTTGCCGAAATGGCACCAGCGCAGGCAGAAAGTACAGGAATGTACCGTATTGCTTAAATACAGTGCATTCCTGCCCTTTCACTTTGGAGTAGGGCAGCGCAGCAAGCTGCCTTGCTGCGCTGCCCTACACCAAATTGCCATAAATGAGGCCCTTGATTTCCTGCCATTGCCTGGTTGCTCTCATTTCCTGACGGTAATGTACTTGAGGTCAGCTCAGGAGTTGTTGTATTATATATTTTTTGTAAGAATCTCCCCCACTCCTTTGGCGTGATATTACAATTTTTCTGTTTCTCTTCCCCGGGTAAGATACCTAACAAGAAAACTTTCAAAGGCATTTTTTTTTGTAGTATGGTACCCTGCTGGGGCCTTTTCTGGGGGAGATGTGAAGCAGCTGCCTATAATGATTTCAATGTTGCGGCAGATATTGCTTCTGAGTCTTTAATATTTCTAGCTCCTAAATATTTATGGGTCTATGTCTATTAAAAGTGGATTAAAAAAGGGAGGTGTCAACTGCATATAAACAACTAATAAAACGTTTGACATTTAAATCTGGCATATCAGACCCATGATAATAATCTTATGATCAAAGTGTACTATAAAAACAATACATATATATTATGTATATATTTTTTATATATATATATGTGTATATATATATTATCTACTGGCAGTCGCCAGTAGATAGTTATAGTTAGGACCTATTATCCATAGGAAATCCGCAACATTCTATTCCCAATAAGTTTGGCGTCGTTTGACGAATCATCGCGAAATTTTCAAAACTAGTGGGCGCTCCGGTCCGCTCCTGTCTTGAAAGTTTCGGGGTGATTCATCAAGCGGGAGCCGAGAAAAAGGGGGTCCCAAAACATGTTTTCTCCATGTTAATTCCCATAGGAAATTTTAGCCACGGCTACAGCCTGAACTGCTGAACGAAATTACACCAAATTTTGCAAAAAGGTAGCGCTTGGTTCAGAAAGCGACCTTTTTTTAAATGGTGTAAATCCGTTCAGTAGTTATGGAGAAATTCAAAAATAAGAGTGAAAAAATCAATTTCCCATAGGAAACTTTATGCAAGGCTACAGCAAAAACTGCTGAACGGAATTACACCAAATTTGGCAAAAAGGTAGTGCTTGGTTCAGAAACCACCCTTATTAAAAATGGTGTAAATCCGTTCAGTAGTTGCTGAGAAAATCCAAAATAAATGTTTCGATATCTATGGCCGCGGTGGATCCGCGCACCCTCCCGATCACGAGCTGCATGCTAATTGGCTGTCAACACTCCAAACCAGGAAGTGTTGACAGCCATCTTGTCCCTCGGTAGAACCGAGGCACAAGAAAGCAGTGAGAAAAACGCGACAAACGCGAAAAGGGGGCCGGGTAGAAACACCCTGACCCCCTAGGCCTGCTCAGGGGGTCCCACAAGGACCCTCAAAGCCCCAAAAAATTATTATTTTTGGGGAAAAAATTATTATTTTTTGGGAAAAAATCGGCAAAAACGCGCTGGGTGCGCGGATCCAGCCGATAAAAAAATCGAGCGCGGTCTCCCGTGCTTCGATGCTATTTTGCCCCGGGTGGGCCAAATCCCGGGGTCATGTGGGGGTGGGTTTATGTTTTATGTGGGGGCCTCTAAGGCCCCAAGCCCAGGGACCGCCACCCCCGGGGCTTCTTTTTTTAATAGAAATAACCTGTGTGGGGGGCTCGAGGCCCCACACGCCCGGGACCACCACCTCCCGGGGCTGTGCATTTGGATGAGAGGGGGCCGCGCGCCCCTCCTGGAGCCATTGATGGCCCTGGGGACCGCCACCCCCCAGGGCCGGCTCCTGCAGTGTCCCGGGGTGCCTACCCCCGGGACACTGTAGTTTGCAATGACAGGACGGGAGCCTCGCGGCTCCCGTCCTGCCATTGCAAACTGCTTTGCTTCATTGAAGCGAGAGCAGGGAAACCTGCTCTCGCTTCAATGAAGCAAAGCAGATTGCTTTTCCACATGGGGAGCTGCATGTCAGCAGCATGTCCCCCCAAAAAAAAAAATTTAAAAAATAAAAATAAAGGCCTGCCCCGGGGGATGGGGTCCCCGGGGCAAAAGGAGGCCTGAGGAGGGGGGCCACGCAGCCCTCCTCCTTAAAAAAATAATAAAAAGAGTGGCCATGCCCCGGGGATGGGGTCCCCGGGGCCGGAATCGGCCACGGGAGGGGGCCACGCGGCCCCCTTCCCGTTTAAAAAAAAAAAAAAGGGTAAGGCCCTGGGGGATGGGGTCCCCAGGGCACAAAAAAGGAAAGTAAGGGGGCCACACAGCCCCCTTCGGAAAAAAACACAAAAAACCCCCAAAAACGGTCGTGCCGCAGGCCCGCCTCCTTCCTTTACCACTCTGCAAACGCGCCCCTGGCGCGTTTGCAGAGGGGAACGAATTCCCCTTGAATACTGGGGTCCCTGGGGCCAACTAGCCCACCAGGAACCTCCAGTACGCGCCAGGGGCTGCGTTGCAGAGAGGTGTACAGAGGCCACGCCCTTTACACCTCTCTGCAAAGCAGCTCTGTGGCGCTTACTGGAGGTACCTGGTGGGATAGTTGGACCCCAGGGACCCTCAGGATTCAAGGGGACTTAATCCCCAACTTAAAACGCGCCATCGGGCGCGTTTGCACAGTGGTGAAGGGAGGGGCGGGGCTTCAGGTGACATGTGTGCAAACAGGCCCGTGGCGCGTTTTAAGATGGGGAATTAAATCCCCTTCAATCCTGAGGGTCCCTGGGGGCCAACTAGCCCACCAGGTACCTCCAGTAAGCGCCACGGAGCTGCGTTGCAGAGTGTTGTAAAAGGGCGTGGCCTCTGAACACCTCTCTGCAACGCAGCTCTCTGGCGCATACTGGAGGTATCTGGTGGGCCAGTTGGCCCTAGGGACCCTCGGGATTGAGGAGGAATTAATTCTCCAACTTAAAACGCGCCACAGGGCTTGTTTGCAGACATGTCACCTCAGGCCCCACCCCCTTCCTTCACCATTGTGCAAATATTCCTCTAAAATCAGCCGAATTCCGATTTACTCACCTGTTATCAGGAGAGACCTCAGTGCTGCATCTTTGAGCCCAGTACTGATCCTGAAAATAATTTTAACTGTACTTACCAGTAACTTGAATTCCTTCCATACGATATCATTGCCTGCTTTTTGCTGAAAAAATTTCTAAGTGTCGATTTTTGAAACATACAAATATTCCTCTAAAATCAGCAGAACTACGAATTCCGATTTACTCACCTGTTATCAGGAGAGACCACAGTGCTGCATCTTTGAGCCCAGTACTAATCCTGAAAAGTAATTTTAACCGTACTTACCAGTAACTTGAATTTCCTTCCATAGGCTAACATTGACTGGTTTCACTTGGAAATTCTTCTAAGTGTGGAGTTTTGGAACTTTATAATATTCCTCTAAAATCAGCCGAACTACGAATTCCGATTTACTCACCTGTTATCAGGAGAGAACCCAGTGCTGCATCTTTTAGCCCAGCACTGACCCTGATAAGTAATTCTAACCGTACTTACAAGTAACTTGTATTTCCTTCCATTGGAATCCATTGTCTGGTTTTCCGCAGAAAAGTTTCAAAGTGTCGTTTTTCACAAACTACAAATATTCCTTAAAAATCGCCTGTATGACTTAAACGCATTCTTTCAACTGTTTACAGGAGATGCACCAGTGCTGGATCCAGGATCCACCACTGAGTATGAAAAAGTAATGATAACACTACTTACCTGCTAAGTGAATTTCCTCCCATAGGATAACATTGGTGATTCTATGTGAAAAAGTTTCAAGTGTCAAGTTTTAAAATACAATAATATTCCTTAAAAATCACTACTGTAACCAAAACGCTTTTACTCAACTGTTTACAGGAGATGTCCCAGGACTGAATCTAGGATCCAGTCCTGTGGTTAGAAAAGTAATCCATAAAGTAACTAATTGCATTTAACTAGAAATTCACATTGAGCTCAATGTTGCATTGTGTTTGAAATTGTGTTGCCCATTGCAACAACTGTAACTACTGTACTTAAAAGTCTATTGCCTATTTGCAAAGTATTTAAACTAAAGTAATTCATTCTGAGAAAGTATATTTTGTAATGTAATGTATAATGTAATTACAATGTAATTTAAAAAATAAAATATCTAAAAATAAATAGTTTAAAAAATGTAGATCAGTATCAAAAAAATAAATATAACAATTAATACATTTAAAAATTGTCATTTACAAAACCTTTGAAATTCACTGAAAAAAACATAGGTTTCAGACATGTTATAGTTAGGAATTAGCATTTAAAAAACCTTTGAAATTCACTGAAAAAACCATAGGTTTCAGGCACGTTATAGTTAGAAATTAGCATTTAAAAAACCTTTGAAATTCACTTAAAAACCATAGGTTTCAGGCACGTTATAGTTAGAAATTAGCATTTAAAAACCTTTGAAATTCACTGAAAAAACCATAGGTTTCAGACACGTTATAGTTAGAAATTAGCATTTAAAAAACCTTTGAAATTCACTGAAAAAACCATACGTTTCAGACACGTTATAGTTAGAAATTTGCATTTAAAAAACCTTACAAATTCACTGAAAAAACCATAGGTTTTAGGGACAGTTATAGTTAGTTGGACATTGCACTCGTACAAAACCCGTGAAATTCCCCGTTATAGTTAGTTTAGCTAACTATAACTTCGCGCCCGCAATGCACTGCTGATGACGTCACATATTACATCACTCATGACATGGTCAGTGACATCACTGATGACATCACTGATGACATCACTGATGACATCATCCACGTGATAATATGATGCACCTCCTCACACCCTAATATAACCTTTGATACACCCACTCTAAATTACAGACTGCCATTCGCAAAACCATAGACACTCCAACACCAATAACTACATACCCACTCATTGATTCTTAGGTCTACACACAAATCCACTCACTCACCTGTACAGTCACTCATACTTATGGTCACTCAGTACAGGACTATCATATGCACTCATACTCCTATATAGACACTCAAACACCGCCACTCATCCATAGAGGTACTCACACACCTAGTCAGTCATGCAAATAATTAAACACACTGCCATTTACTCACCTATACAGTTATACACACACCAGCTCACTTACTCATACAAATACTAGCACATTCTTACGCTCTTATACAATCACTGATGCAAGCACACACTCATCCATACAGTCACTCTCACAATCACACACTCTCGCTTATAGCTATTTATATACTCCAACACACATATATACTATCTTTCACATATGTAGTTACTCACACATGTACCACTGGGACATACATTCACTCACTAATACACTCTTACACACACTTACCCACCCATACAGTCTATCACAGATGCACTCTTGAAACCATCCACCCAGTGAATCACCCACTCACACATCTATGCACAGAGTCGCACCCACCCCACCCACACAAACACTCAGGCACCCATACAGATACTCAGACAACCAATCAATAACTCATATAGACACTCATGTAGCTATTCACAAACCCATGCAGCCACTTACACAGCAACAGACAGACGGATACAGACATTCACCCAGTTTAGTCACTAACCCATGCATTCAGTAAGATACGTTTAATCACTCACTTATAGAGTTAGTCACGCACCTACTAAATCATCCATACAGACACTTATACACCCACTCATTCTTCAATATGCCTTTCCCTATATATATTAAACATATTTAAACTTTACAGAAACACACAGTCACTGGATAATGTCATCAGTGATGTCATTTGAGATGTCATCAGTGATGTCATCAGTGATGTCATTTGAGATGTCATCAGTGATGTCACTGACCATGTCATGAGTGATGTAATATGTGACGTCATCAGCAGTGCATTGCGGGGACGCGAGTTATAGTTAGCTGAAATAACTATAACGGGGGAATTTCACGGGTTTTGTACGAGTGCAATGTCCAACTAACTATAACTGTCCCTAAAACCTATGGTTTTTTCAGTGAATTTGTAAGGTTTTTTAAATGCAAATTTCTAATTATAACGTGCCTGAAACCTATGGTTTTTTCAGTGAATTTCAAAGGTTTTTTAAATGCTAATTTCTAACTGAAATTCACTGAAAAAACCATAGGTTTCAGACACGTTATAGTTAGAAATGAGCATTTAAAAAACCTTTGAAATTCACTGAAAAAACCATAGGTTTCAGACACGTTATAAAGGTTTTTTAAATGCTAATTTCTAACTATAACGTGCCTGAAACCTATGGTTTTTTTAAGTGAATATATATATATATATATATCCAAGATTTCTCCTCTCCTTTGCACGCTCCTTTGTGCGGCGAGAGAATTCACGGCACCACGACAGAGGTGATTTGTCTTTAAAAAGTGTTTATTTTCCACACCATAGTGCAATTCAAATAGTTGAGGACGGTCTACGCGTTTCGGCTCCCAGCCTTCTACTAGACCATAGAGTCCTCTTGTCTAGAACGTCTCTTAAAGTGCTCAAGTGCTTAA
Source organism: Calotriton arnoldi (assembly GCA_963921515.1). Taxonomy (NCBI): domain Eukaryota; kingdom Metazoa; phylum Chordata; class Amphibia; order Caudata; family Salamandridae; genus Calotriton; species Calotriton arnoldi. Next base: position 681,389 of record CAWUFW010008950.1, on the reverse strand, counting down.
TCTCTCATTACTTTTTACTGCTATTCAGTAACTAGACTGCTAATCCTCACATATAAACAGTTGAAATTTTTGTCAGCCTTTTTGGCCTTATATTTGTAAAGTACATTCATTTACTTATTAGAAACGGAAAGTGCAAGTGCAAAATTTCTTATGAGAGTCAAAAGGAAATCAATTCAAATACATGCAATGGGATCATCTTTTCTCTTCAGTCTCCTTCATGAAGTGTAAAGTTTAAAATCCCCTCAATTCTTTTATCATTCTAACAAAACATGCTGTTACTTTAAGCATATCTGCTCATCAGTTGCTGGAGAGCAATTAAATAAAGTGACTAGTGCATTGTACAAATCGAAAAACATGGTTTTTCGTTCGTCAGTTTGAAGTACAATTCGACTTAACTCCAGTGCAGGTTTACTTCTTGGTTGCATCTGTGTTTCCCATAATGCCCATATGTGCATTCACAAGGTATAAGTACAAGTACCATACATGTTGATATCAAGTGCAACCGTACATTCCACAATGTTGTTAGTTCATATCTGCACAGAACATTCCTAAAGTAGTTATCCATTGATAAAGTGACTAGTGCGCTAGTACAATATTGGTTAAAAGTTTCTAAATCTTATTCAATGTAAAGTACCATTCGAATTAAAACCAATAAATGTGTGCTCCTAGCACTTCATCAATTCTTTCATAAAGTGCAGTATGTGCATGCCTTGTATATGAACAATATTTCTTTTACGGTTCACTTTGGTGTGATTGTACCATGCTGCAATTTGATTAAAAGAAGGGAAAAACAGAAAAGAATGGAGGGGAAGAGGGAATCTTTTAGTGCTTCCGCTCTGTTGAATCATGATAAGAAAAATTATATATCCCAACCCTTTGCATTAAAATTAATTCATGATGTCTCTGGTGACTTTGTGAGATTTTTGTCCACTTAATAAGAAACCAATAAAAACAGCACAACATTATTCAGTTACTAGTGTGTCCAGTTGGAGCATCTTTTCCATCCTCTAGTCTTTGATTTGTCATGTTCCACTTCTTGTAGAATGAAACTGAGGTCGGCAAGGACAAACTTTTAATCTCAATCCAAAATTCTTCCTTCAGATTGAAATCCCACTTTTTATAGATGGATGTGCAATTCTGCAGGTAGATTATGCCCATATGGGTTTTCAGTACTGATTGCTAAAATGAGTCGTGATTCTGTTCTTCGTAAATTTAATGTTCTATCACCTCCTCGTTCTTTTAGTTTCACAATTTTTATGCCAGAGTATTTTAGCTGTTGGCTATCACTCGAGTGGAAGTCATGAAAATGCTTGGCCATAGGATAAGTGAAGTCCTTGTTCTTGATGGCCCGAAGGTGTTGTAGGAATCTCAATTTTAGCTTATTAATAGTGCTTCCCACATATTGTTTCTTGCACGGACACTCTAGTATGTACACCACATATTTTGATTCACATGTGATGTGGTCTTGGATGCGTTCAATTTTCCCATTCTTGAGTCGGTAAGTTGTTAAATTTTGGCCATGCTCACATGCTCTACATTTAGAGCATTTCCAGAAACAAGGAGTATTTAGCCAGGAAGATGTTTTTGTTTTTTTCAATTCCAGATGGCTTTGCGTTAAGATGTCTCCCAAGGAGGCTGTTTTTCTGTACGTGATGCTTGGACGTGATGACAGCGTTCTTTTTAGAGTTTCATCTAGCATCAATATTTCCCAGTTCTTCTGCACAATCCATCTTAGCTCTTTACTCTGGTTGTTAAAATCGATGATAAGTCGAGATATCGTATCTTCTTTGTTACTTTCTTCTAGATTCTCTCAGCGTGGTTTTAAGAGATCTCCTCTTGTTTTTAATTTCACTTTGGCTTTTGCGGTTTCGATAACTTCCAACGGATAGCCTCTTTCCTGGAAGCGACTACTCATTTCATCTAGTTGGGAGTTCAGATCAGCGACTTCTGCGCAATTTCTTTTTGCTCTCAGCATCTCTTTGTAGGGTATGCTCCATTTAAGATTTTGTGGATGTCCGCTGTTGGCTTGCAAAATGCTGTTGCACGAGGTGGGTTTTCTGTGCATTTTGGTGCATAACCTTTGGTCTTTGATGAAAACTTCCACATCCAAGAAAATAACGCTTGACTCACTAATTGTGGATGTGAAGGATAAATTATATTTATTCTTGTTCAATGAGTTTATGAAGTTCTGAAGGTCAGTGCGATCCCCCTCCCATATTATGACGAGATAGTCGATAAATCTTGTCCAGATTTTGATGTTTGATTGATTTTGAGTCTTCGGAACTTCAGCTTCCCATACTGCCATGAGCAGGTTGGCATAGGTGGGTGCAAAAGATGTCCCCATTGCGGTTCCCTGTCTCTGTCGGAAGAGTTCACCCTTGAAGAGGAAAATGTTGTGATGTAGACAATACATTAGCATCTCCGAATGTTCCAGATAACTTATGGATCTCGTTTGTAAAAACTGTCTGACAGCGGCTATTCCATCAATGTGGAGGATTGATGTATATAAGGATGATACATCTATTGTTGCCATGATGAAGCCATCTTTCCATGGGATTTTTTGAATTTTACTGAGGAAGTCCATTGTATCTCTAAGATACGATGGTAGAGATGTTACATAATTCATTAGGAAGATATCAATGAAGCAGGGTGTTGTTTCCAAAAGAGACCCAATGGAACTTACTATTGGTCTTCCTGGTGGCTTCATGATTGATTTATGAACTTTCGGTAGAAAGTAGATTGTTGCAATGATGGGGTGATCTGTCTTTAGGTACATGTATTCCTCGAAATCAATTAGACCATTATCTTTCCATCCCTGTACCATGAGATGGTACTCTTTGGTCCAGGTCTCTATTGGGTTCTCAGCAAGTTTTTCGTAGTGGTCTTCATTCCCCAATTGTCTGTTTGCCTCGTTTATATAATCTTCGAGGTTTTGGACCACAATGTTTCCGCCTTTATCAGAGGCTTTGATAATCCGAGGATCATCTCTCAATTCTTTAAGGGCTTTGTACTCTCCTGATGTTAAGTTCCATGATTTTTTTGATTTTTTGTTCTTCTCTTTGTTAATTTCGGAGTTGTTCAGTGCTATTTTATTGATGTCCTCCACCATGATTTCTTGGAATAGGTTGATCTTATTACCCGGTGGAAGTTGTGGGCAAAAGGTGGATTGTGCTCTTAGCCCACTGTTTCCACCTTTACATGTGTCAATCCCCATTCTCTGACACAATTCTTTGTCTGATTCCGAAGGTTGTTCAGATTCCCCAGATGTTAGTTCCTCCACTTCCCCCAGGGACGTTAAAGCCCTTAAGGTGGGTATGTCATTCTGGTTTCGAGGTCGTATGTCCAGGCTAGCCATAGTTGGTCGTTTTGGGATTTGTGGTTTGTCTTCAAAGTATTTTTTGAGTTTGATTTTTCGGCAGAATTTGTAGAGGTCAATACGGAGGTTTGGTATGTCTTTGTTGGGGCAGAAGTTAGCCCTTTATTGAACAGTTGTATTTGGGCCTGGCTCAGTGTTTTATTAGAGATGTTGATCACTAAGTTAGTCTTGGTTGTGTTTTTCTTTAACTTGACTTTTTCTTTCCTCTTCCTTTTTTGGTTCTTACTGCGTTTTCTGCTTCTTCTGGTTGTGCTTTCGCTTGTCCTCTTCCCGATGTAGTTCCTCTTCCTCTCCCTCTTTGTCGCGTTATCATCTGGACTAATCGCATCTCCCCAAAAAAATCCGGATTCGATGAGTTCGATTCCTCTTCTGCTGAGCTTATATCAGAGCTATCCACAGTTCCTGTTGTTTCATAGCCAGGGCATTTATCCATCACTGCTCTATTCCTGTACATATCATACTTCCTGGCGAAGGTGTATATCTGCCCACTTATGTAGTCAAGTCTATCTCTGTTGAATTTGTTAGCTTTTCTTTTTTCTATATCCTCTTCATGTTTATTGATTTTCTTTTCCATTGTTTCAATTAGTTCTTTATTCTCCTCAGTTGTGGGATATTTATTTAATTCGGATCACTGACATAATATCGATGACAACAATATCGACCTACCAGAATATCGTGTCACGAATATCGATGAACAGAATATCGACATCCTATCTCTACAAAGGTAAGTACAAAAATATCGAAACCAAAATATCGTTGTTTAAAATATCGTTGTTCAAAATATCGTTTTTTTTAAATGTCTTAAAAATAATATAAAATAAATTAAAAAATAAATATAATTAATAAAAATGAAGGGGCCTATAACGATGGCGGGCGGATCGCCCCCCCTGGGCCAGCGGTAGCCCCCGCCGGCCCGGCGGGGGCGATCCGCCCGCCATCCATGCTTCAGTGACCCCCCACCATATTAGGATGGCTGGGGGGTCCGCGGCGGACGGAAAGACCGTCCGCCGCTTTTCCGCCGGTCGACTTGTCGACCGGGCGGAAAAGGGCCATAATGTGGTGGCGGTGTCTGCAAGACACCGCCAACCATATCATGATGTAGGCGGTGATTAGCCTTTCCATGGCGGCAATGCCGCCATGAAAAGGCATACAGTGTCGGCTTTGGGGGGCCTGTTGCGGGCCCCCTGGGTGTTGGGGGGGTGGGGCGTGCACATGGGGGGTACCATTGGCGTGGACAAGGTGGCAGGCACCGCGCGGTGCCTGTCACCTTGTGCATGCCAATGCACAACGTGCATCCACAGCATTGTGGCGGGCGGTGCTGTGAGCAACGCCCGCCACAATGTTGTGGATGGGGGATGCCACTGCCACCGTGGCAGTGGCATCCTAATGGACACAGCGGGACCGCCGCACCTCTGGCGGACGGTCCCGTTCTCCGATACGGTGGCGGGTGGACTTTGTCTGCCCGCCATCGTAATAGGCCCCATAGTTTGAATTATTTAAAAATGTTAAAAATTATAAATAATAAATATAATATAAAAATAAATTAAACATACATATATAAAAAAATGTATATATATATTTACTTAATATTAATAAATAAATATTTTATTAAATTATAAAACATTAGAAACATAATAAAAATGATAAATGCATATATATATATATATATATACATAAACCTGTAAGACAAATATACAAATAAATTATATATATATAATAAAATAAAATATTAAAATAAATATTTATCTTTAAAACAACATTTTACACTACATTAACTGAAACAGTAGGGAAAATGTTGGATAGCGTAGGGGATAAAATTACTATTCCCACTCCAGGGAGTGCAACAGTAGGGAAAGTGTTGTTTAGCGGGGAGGAATAATTTACTATTCCCACTCCAGCAAGTGCAACAGTAGGGAAAGTGTTGGATAGCGGAGGGGAATAATTTACTATTCCCACTCCACAGAGTGCAACAGTAAAGAAAGTGTTGGATAGCATAGGGGATAAAATTACTATTCCCACTCCAACAAGTGCAACAGTAGGGAAATTATTGGATAGCGGAGGGGATAAAATTACTATTCCCACTCCAACAATTGCAACAGTAGGAAAAGTGTTGGATAGCGGAGGGAAATAATTTACTATTCCCACTCCAGCAAGTGCAACAGTAGGGAAAATGTTGGATAGCGGAGGGGAATAATTTACTGTTCCCACTCCACAAAGTGCAACAGTAGGGAAAGTGTTGAATAGCGTAGGGAATAAAATTACTATTCCCACTCCAACAAATGCAACAGTAGGGAAAGTGTTGGATAGCGGAGGTGAATAATTTACTATTCCCACTCCAGCAAAATAATAAACATTAATTAACAAATACTTAAATAATAAAAAATAATTTACCTCTCACCAAATACCCCTATAAATAACACCACCACTATTGTAAAACATGACACAATTAACATAATTGCTTAACAATGAATTAATTAACTAATAACAATGAACAATAAAATTAAAAACAATGAGTAATAAATTAATTCATACTATTTAAGACTATAATATAACAATAATTAAATATTATATAAAAAATTATATTAATTTTTAATTACATGCCACACTACTCCCCTCTAAATACACAACTCGCTCATAAACAATTAACTCAATTTACATATTCACCACTTAATTATTAATAATTAATAACCAATTAATAATTAATAAATAAAAAATATTTAACACAATTAACAATATGAAATATACAAATATTAATTAATACAAATTATTAATTAATGAATTATAATTAAATTACTTCCCACCCTACTCCCCTATAAACCCACAACCCGCTCTTAAAAAAATAACACAATTAACATATTTACCAAATAATTAATAATTAATAACCAATTATAACTAATTAATAACAAATTAATTAACACAATTAACAATATAAATTATTAAATACAAAAATATTAATTAATTAGAATTATTAATTGATTAATTTTAATTAAATTACTTCCCATCCTATTCCCCTATAAACCCACAACCCGCTATGGAACTAAAACGCAATATTTAATCTCTTAAAAATTAATAATTTCTAAAAATGTATTCATAAATATATTATAATTAAATTACTTCCCACCCTATTCCCCAATAAACCCACAACCCGCTACGGAACTAAAATACGCAAAAATTACTTAACATAAAATTAATTTCTTCTAAAAATTTCAAGCATACATTAAAAAAATAAGCTATACTTTTAACACATATACTAAAATACAGAACACTTAAATAAATTTCGATATTATTAACAATGATATTTTGACTAACGATATTACTAACTTCGATATTAACAAAAATAATATTTCTTACCTGCATGTTGATATTCTGGTCGATCGAAATTCTTGAAGGTCGATATTATGTCACATCGATATTTAAACATCGATATTATGGCATATCGATATTTAAACATCTATATTATGACTCTATACCATTTAATTCTTCCTCCAATTCTTTAATTTTAGTAGCTATTTTCTCCAGTTTCCTTTCTGCGTGCATGATTAGAGTTCTCATCAATTTAAAGGAACATTCATGTGTGTCAGATTGCCATTGTTTTATTAAGTGCACATCCAGATCGTTCAGAGTAGGTATATATATATATATATATATATATATATATATATATATATATATATATATATATATATATATATATATATATATATATAGAGAGAGAGAGCACAAACATTGTAAATGGACTTTTTGTCCACGGCTCTGAAAATCCTTGCACCAAACCTTTCCAGACATGGACATAAAACTGGCTGTTAAAGTGGACCATTGTGATTTGAATTACACTCAATACCCTATCACCACTTAGTGCAGGGAATTTCCCAGTCTGAACTGTAATAATTGTGTAAATACTATTAGAGATGTTGTCAAAATGGATCCACACACCTGCAAGTATGGTAGGCTAAGAAACTTCGTGACACTTGACCGTAATTGAGTCACATATACAATGTATTGCTCTTGTGGTTTGCCGGCCATAGACCACAGAAAGTAAAAATGAAACAAATTGCAAGTTATGTGTCATCAAACAGCAAAGCCTTTTTCCCCAGTGATCAGAATTTATATTTACTCTATTTACAAATAGTGGGATCTCCACACAAGGTGGTAAGAAGAAAAACGTCTATTACAACTTGCAAGCCTGTGGACTGTCTCAATACTGTTTGTATTACGCCAAATAGGGACAGTCATGGATATCCATGGATAGGAGCTATTAACTCTAGTGTGCTCTTCGGTCCCCATGGCACTACCTTCACTATCCTTCCACCACTGGTTTCAGGGTAAATGAAGGCAGCAGCAGAAAGAAAAGGTAGCAGATTCTAAGGCCCCTATATAAATTCTGCAGTTTCTACTATCCCCCTCCACCCCAAACCCTGTTCCCTTATTAGCAATCAGGAGCCTGTTGAGAGGCTAAGGGTGGAACACAGGTCACGCATTTAATGCAATGGGATTGGTCGGAGTAGGGGGCAAAGGCTGTCAGTTGGGTCATAGGTTGAATGATCTCTAATCCCACTCTTTTACCCCTGTCACTTTGGTGAATCAAGTTACGTTTAAAACTAATGTGTGGAAGTCTGAGTGGTTCTTAAATTAGTTGGTATTGCTTTATCTTTTGAACTTTTTGAGATGCCAACCAGCAGCCAAAAGGCCCAGGTAGATCCATGCTAATTAGACTACAGGTCAGAGGTAATGTCCCAGGGATACTAGTATGCATTTCTGTTTGAAAAGGCTTCTTCCTGTAGAGACACATAAACATATTCAGCTACTATGTTGAATCACAACACCACAGTAATTACTCAAATCATGTTTCATGACCAAGAAATATAGTTACCTTCAAGATTTCAGGAAGGTGTTTGTTTATTTATTTATTTGTGAGTTTTATATAGCGCAAACTTGCCTCAAAGGTATCAGAGCACTTTACAGAGTAAGTACAATAACAATAACATGCGATACAAAGAGAGTAGATAGAGATATATAGTAACTGTAAAAAAAAGTAAACGGTATACAATGGGATAAGTAAACACAATAGCAGCAAGAACCCTAGTTACAAAAAGCAACAATAAAGATACATAGCAACATTGTCACAAGAAGAATCCAAAAGACAGTAGGATAAATGAACGCAGCAAGTTCTGAGGTAGTTATGGTAGGGAGTCGCCACGGTGGGGAGAGTAGAGGCAAAGAATTTCGCCGAGATAGTGAACGTACATGACATCTTGGCAAACGCGTTCATGACAGCTTAGCACATTACAGAGCAAGTACAACATTGATAACATGAGGTACATAGAGAGCAAATAAAAATATATAATAATTGAAAACAGAAAGAGTAAACAATATACAGTGAGATATGTAAACAAAATAGCAGCAGTATCCGACTTACATAGGTGTAAATATCCATAGATAGCAACAATAAATCAAAGAAGAGTATGATAGATAGTGCACATAAAAGTTCTGAGGTAGTTGAGGAGGGGAGATGCAAGGGTGAGGAGAGTAGATGCATAGATTAACGTGTAGGGTGAAGTGTGACTTAGGTCCAAGTCTCAGGCATGTTACAGCGAGACAGAAGGCAGTGGGCAAAAGGAGGGTGGGGTCAGACAGGGAACAGGGGGCGTGGCCAGGTCCTCAGCGAGAGAGGAATTTGTTTGATAGAATATTTTTTACTTTTTTCCTGCAGAAGGATGTGGATGGGTTGCACCTGATCTCAGTGGGGAGAGAGTTCCAGATATCAGGGGCCATGCCAGTGAATTGAACGGTAGTAGGTTTTCTATTTCTTCAATTTTTGTGGATTGGGCAGTATGGAGCTTGTACTCCTGGTGGATCTGTTTCCACTGAAAGGGTCAATTTCTGGGACAGGTAGGAAGGGCTGAGCTGAGTTTTTGGATATGTACAGTACCATTTAGACTTGTTCCAGTATTTGCAATTCCAGACATACGGGATATTTTAAAAATCAGTAATTTGTCATTTTTAACATTACCAATGGTTTCTCTACGTGAAGCAGGCTGATCAGACTCAAAATGTTTGAGAAGGACTGTTATTAATCAGAGCTAAATTTTGAGCTCTTGCTGTAAATAAGATAAAAATGCATACTGTGAGCTTCTGCTGAAATTGCAAGTGAAAAGACTCAGCAGTACCTGTTTAATCACAGAGTATAAAATATAATGGAATAACTGCATTACCTCTAGGTCCCTTGTACTAGTTCAAGTCATCAGTTAGGAGGACTCCACCGCCCTCCTGGACAACCTCGCCAACCTCGGACTGAAGCAGCTCGTCACCACCCCCACCCACAGAGCCGGACACCCTCGACCCCATCTTCGCAGGAGAGACAAACATCCACTTCAGCCACACCACGCAGCCCCTCTGGACAGACCACCACTGCGTACACTTCACCTTCAACACCACCACCACACCCAAACCCGCCCCATGCCCACCACGAAGGAACTGGAGCAAGATCACAGAGGAACACCTCAACACCGCCCTCCTCCGCGACCCCCCCTCCGCCACGACCGACGCCAACTCCGCAGCCAAAGAACTTCACCGTTGGATCTGCAGCTGCGCAGACAAGCTTGCACCCCTCCGCCACCCCGGCAAACAAAGCCCCCTGAAGGCCGCCTGGTTCACCATCGACCTCCAAGAAGCCAGGCGCCCCTGCAGACGCCTTGAGAAAATCTGGCGGAACAGGAAAACCACGGAAAACCAGAGCAACTACAGGAACGTCCTGAACGAATACCACCAGCGCATAAGAGCCACCAAGCGAACCTTCATCAAAAACAAAATCCACACCAGCGCAACCAACGCTAAAGAACTTTTCAACGTCATACAGCAGCTCACCAAACCCCCCAGCGAAGCCACGGATGTCACACCATCCCAGGACCTCTGCAACAAGCTCAGCTCCTACTTCCACCTGAAACTCAAGGCCCTCTATGACAACTTCAGCGAACAGACTCCGGACTCCTTTCTCTCCGGCAGAACCCAGAGGGTCAGACTCCCACCCTTCCTCTCTGAACCCACAGAGATCAACTGCAGAGTACCCCAAGGATCCTCGCTCAGCCCCACGCTCTTCAACATCTACATGGCCCCCCTCGCAGCCATCGTCAGACAGCATGGGCTCAGCATAGTATCCTACGCCGATGACACCCAGCTCATCCTCTTCCTCACGAAGAACCCCGAAGACACCAGACGCAGCTTCCAGGAAGGAATGAAGGACGTCGCAGCCTGGATGAACAACAGCTGCCTGAAGCTCAACTCGGAGAAGACAGAGGTCCTCGTCCTCGGACCCTCCACCACCGCTTGGGACAACACCTGGTGGCCTGCCGCCCTCGGAGCCCACCCACCCCATCAGACCACGCACGGAACCTCAGCATCATCCTTGACTCCTCCCTCACCATGACCCGCCAGATCAACTCCGTCGCCTCCACCAGCTTCAACTGCCTCCGCATCCTCCGCAAGACTTTCAAATGGATCCCCCCGAATGCAGAAAGACCGTCATCCACGCAATCATAACTAGCAGACTGGACTACGGCAACGCCCTCTACGCCAGAATCAACAGAACTCTCCTACACAAGCTCCAAACCATCCAGAACACCGCAGCCAGACTCGTCCTCGGAACCCCACGCCACGAACACACGACCCAACACCTATGAGACCTCCATTGGCTCCCCGTCGAGAAGAGAGTAACCTTCAAATTACTCACCCACACCTACAAATCCCTCCACAACATCGGACCCAAATACCTCAACGAGAGAGTCTCCTTCCACGTACCCAAAAGGAACCTCCGCTCCGCCGACCTCGCTCTGGCAGAAACCCCACACATCTGCAGAAACAGAGCAGGCGGAAGAGCTTTCTCCTACGTCACAGCCAAGGCCTGGAGCAAGCTCCCTGTCAACATCAGACGCTCCCCCACCCTGCACACCTTCAGGAAGAACCTCAAGACCTGGCTCTTTGACTGAACGGGAGCTGCCCCCCCAGTGCCTTGAGACCCTCACGGGTGAGTAGCGCGCTTTACAAAACCCTGATTGATTGATTGATTGACCCTCCTCCCAGAAATAGAAAAAAACTTCAGGAAAATTCTTAGATATAGGTCCTACCTATTACCTTCTAAATGCTATAAAGCAACTTACAATCCAAGCATCCTCCTGTTTTTCCCTATTTATACAAGGGAAAAGGGATTATGCTGTGAAATGTTACACAATTCATTTTAAGATATGTGTCATTGCAGGGCTTGAACTCCTGACATTTGCCTGTCCAGAACTTCCCCTGTTGGGCTTGGAAAGCTTGGGAGCAGGATTTAATTACTCACAGTCTTAAAGAAATAAATATATTACGTGGTAGACTTATTGAATATGACTGCTGTCTTATCCTTCCACATAGTGTTTTTGTCCAACAAGTGCAAGAAACTCAGAAAATATTGGTGCACTAATGGCATTTTCCTAATCCAGGAAGACATGGTGTCTCATTAGTGAGAAGAGCAATGAGGAAGTGGCCCTTTTGTTTTCACCTGGTAGCGGAGTGATCATCAGGGGAAAAACAAGAGGCAAAGTGAGATGTTTTCTAAAAGTGCTGGATGTTCATTGAGTGTTGGCTTATTTTTCTTGCTGCTGTCATGGGGAAAATCACAAGAAGTAATACAATATGGTGTCTTTATCTGCATCTAGACCACCCTGTCCCTACAAAAACAGGCCAAGGAGGGTGAAACAAAAGGAGGAAAAAGTAAAAAGGATTGTCAGGGAGGTTGTTGCACCTCAGAGAATGGAGAGACCCAGATAGAGTTATGATACCTCCTTTTATGACCGGGCTTTATCCTATGGAGGACATAGAGGATAAACTTCTGGATTCAGTTCTGGTGGACTCCACGGTGGCCAGTTTAATGGACAGAACATCTATGGCTGAAGATTCTATTCTATAAAGATCCAACAGATAAGAAAAAATACTCTTTCCTGGAGAAGCTATATGCTGGCTGCCACCTGAATTTAAGGGTTGGAATTTAGGGTTTCTATACCACCCATCTCTTACTTCAGATTTCAAATAACTATTTAAAACTATAGAAAATGTTTCTGAATACTAGGCTTTGGTGGAAGGCATGGAACTGAAAGTTGAGTACCTTTCAGATATTTCCTTTGATGTAGTAACAGCTCCAGCACTTGCCAGTGATGCTTCCATTGTAGTTCAGAGAAATCTACTTCTTAAACACTGGCACATAGGCCTGGCTCAGAAGACAATGGCTCTTTATATACCATTTCAAAGAACTTGTTCGATTGGATTAAAGTTAGAAGAGATGATGAAAAAACTAATTTAAGAACAGGTTACTCTTCTTCATTCAGCCAACAACAGTCTTTGGCTACAAACCCCAGGAAAGGTTTTTGTCAACTATCAAGAAGACAGCAGTCGTCATCAATGGCCACATAATCTTGAGATTTCATGAGAAAAGTTAACAGAAAGAAAGTTCATCGAATGAAAATCAGAGATCCTGACAATACTGATGATGGTCAAGAACCTCAAGTTGAAGGATACATTGATCATTACATGAAGAAATAGGAACATTCTACTTCAGACAGATGAGTTCTTAGAGTGGTGAAGAAAGGTTATTTCATGGAGTTTCAATCTGTCCCTCCAGACTCAGGACTCAGACAAACTCCTTGGCCAGAATGTTCAAACATGAGACTGTTGTGTGCAGAATCACTGCAAGCTCTCCTTCAGAAAAGAGCCATTATTTCTGTTCTAGACCTGGAGAGCACTCTGGGGGTCTATTCCATCATTTTGCTAGTCCCCAGAATTTTAGGGGGCTTCAGGATGGTGATTAACCTGAAATCACTGAATCAATGTGTCTCTTCTAAGATATTCAAAATGGAAACACTATAGAGAATAATTCCCCTCATCTCTTATATGGTGAAAATCTATCTTCAAAGTAGCTACTTTCACATGCAAATAGTGAAAAAACATTGGTGATATCTCAGATTGTGCATTCAGGACAATAGATACTAATTACAACTATTTCCTTTCAGGCTTAAAACTGTATCTTGTGTATTCACCAGAATGTTAGCTCCAACAGTGGTGAAGATTCACCTTTAGTGATTGTTGTAGGGATTCTGCACATACACATAGCTATGCACAGGATAATAGGACCTCGGAATATAGTGGTGAGCCAACTATAAACCTTACCACCTAAAACCCCAACCCGACTAGCTGTAGCGTCTCATTGGCACAAATACTTCCAATGATTAGACAACCCAGAACACGGTATCTCTCTCTCAGGACTCGCAGGAGCAAGAACACCCTTTCATAAATCACTCATACTTGTCCACAACGTGCGTAATAAGAGACACTGTATAGTTTAAAATATTTATTTTAACTAACGTGCTCTAAGGTACAGTACACGTGCCAGTACTATCAGCATAATGCATAAGAATAAAACAATAAGCATAGTTACAATTCCATAGAGTATAAACAGGGAAAGCATTTCATAAAGCAGTGGATATAAGGTTAAATGACTTCACCACCCTCCCCGTGCTAGTAGCTAGTTTATTATAAAAACAGAAGACCTCTGGGCTTTGGCTGGCAGACCCCCATACCTCAATATCTAGATGTAAGGTTTACATCATCAGACAAGCACAGCTCTTCTCTCTGGAAAGGTTTTTCTCCAAGTGTCTCTAACAGTGAAAATCACAATATTAAAAGCACTCGAATTCCTCCAGTGCAGTGGCATTCAGTGTTATGTCTAAGTGCGAGGGGATGACCAGATCAGCAAGAACAAGGGACATTGTTTTTCGACCTTGTACATGATGTGCAGACACAACCCAAAGGGAATAGGAAAAAAGGTGAAAGGCAGATAGTCCCAAATTAGCAGAGGCTGGAGGGCAAAGGCAGAATGTAGCGTGCGCAAAGAGGCATCATGGCAGCCAGGCCTAAGCTAACTTAGCAATGCAGATCATGAGTCCACAATCCACACAACACCCTCCCCTGGGCAGTCCATCGGTGAAGACACAGGATAAAGACAGAGTTCAAAAGATGGAGCAGAAGGGCAACGTTCATGAACGTGTCCAATCGAAAGTCAATGAATGAGAGCGGGATAAGACAGAAAATAAAGAAAGATATATATATCCAAAAAAGCTTAGGGAGGGAGGACGCTGAAAGCGGAGACCCCCTAATCCAAAAAAGTGTAGGTGCAGAAAAACGCCACACCTTCCAACAGGACATCGTTGGAATCGTCCGAAAAAAGAGACACCATCCAGTTTAGTAAATCAAAACAGCATTCATGTTCCTCATAAGAGGGAGCAGCGAAAAGCAATGCGGGACAACTTGCATGATACTCAATATAACTTCGTTGTAGGAGAGTCTGAGCAGCCGCCCAGACATCCCATTGTGCCAAAATCCCAAGTGCAGCCGCACGCGCCATGAAGCCAGGACCGGAACAGTCTCGTTCATGGGCCTCTAAGGGACCCACCAACTGGACAAAATCTGGGCGAGACAGTGACGTGTTGGAGAGGCAGTAATCCAAGGTCCATGAGAAAGGACAGCGGATGCAAGACATCACAGGTTGCACGCAAGTGAAATACGCAAAGCGAAAAGAAAGTCCATATGACACACCAAGTGTCGCCAATGGCAGGACGCCGAAGGCTTCAAGGATGCGCTCACGGAGCGTCCGGAGTCGACCGTGGTCGAGGAGGGCCCCAGGAAGTGCAGCCATTGCGTAGCACACAGACCAAAAGCAACACACCAGCCGCTAAGGCAAGGATCAACGGAAAGCCACCAAAGACGCTGGAAAAAATGGAATGAATAAAAGCTGGTATTACACCAAAAATAGTCTGAAAAGAGGTAACAAGGCCAGAGCCTACAACTTTAAAAAAGTGCACAAGGCCTTCAGTACGTGAAGGATTAAAAACACGGTGAATCAGTTCCCCGAAATGTTGTGGGAGGTTTGTGTTCAAAAGTGCCTGAATTTCACTGTGGGTACTAGCCACCTGGAGCATGAATGTCTCCCGGGCGGATGTGAGCATAACCTCCTGATTCAATATTAGTGCCTTTATTCTGCTCAATTTATTGAAATCCGCTTTCGAAGTCGGAATGGAAGGCCAAATGGAACTATCTACGATGCCGTGCGGGGGAGGAAAAAGCACATTTTTGCAGCAGACAACCCTGTGAGAAACTGTTACAATATAGGGTATGCCGGCAAGCATGCCACAACAGTCCTGATTATTTAGGAGAAGATAGCTACCATTTGCAAGCACAGTGAAAGTAGGAGAAATAGCAGGAGCAGGAATGCCTTTTAAAACACAAGCAAGATTCGGAGCCGAAACATTGCAAGCTCCGTGCAATGTAATGTGTTTACAAACAAGAGAATGACCCACGGTAGAATCACACAACTCCCCCGTGAGAAAAACTTCCCTCCCGTCCCTAAGGCATTTATACATAAAAGGCAGGGACCAAAGCTCATGCAGGAAAGCACTGCCTAAAGGCTGAAAGCGGCCAACAGGATAATGTTTCATGCATGAACTGAATTCAAATAAAGAAAAAGGCAAAGCGATAACCCCGTGTACCAGCCACACAGCAGAATCAAGTTCCGCTATAGAGAATGGTAAAGGCTCTATCTTTTCGATATGTAACAGAGTGTAAGCTGCATCTTTCATGGACATGAACTGCTGTTTTTCAGTTAAATTAAAAGGCAAGAATAAGGCAGAGGTGTTCAAAAATTGCCACGGAACTTTCCCCATTTTAAGCGTCTGCAAAGTCCATGCAAACTGCATTACTGAACGCAATTGATTTTGCCCATGATATAACACAGAAACATCATCTTGTACAATATCAACAACAGAGGAAACAATATTCTCTAAAGTGTAAATGCGGGAAGACAGGGTATTAATACTATTGTCAACAACAGCAAGCACTTTTTCTAAATTAGCTTGATTGATTTTCCGAAGACGGGAAGCAGCTTCAATTTGCGAAAGCTTCCAGAGTTCATTATAAGTTTCATAAATGAATCTCTTAGGTCGAGGACCACGAGGCCCCAGAACAAAGTCGGACAGATCAACGTTGCCTAATAGGAGGGATAAATGTTGTTTTACAGAATCTAAAGAAGAGTGCTGCAACCACTGTTTACACAATTTACCAACAGAATATGTTGTAACAGTACGAGAATCAGAAAACCTGGGGTCCGGCCTATCCTGTTTGTAGCCAGGATCCGTGTCATGAAAACGCTGTTGGCAGGCATTAGAGGCTATGGGCCAGGCCAACCAGGGGGATTGAACAATCTCAGAGACATTAAACGAATTGTTCTGAAACAACACCTGCAAATCCGTAAGGGACATATTGAAGCACAAGCTTTCGTTGGGAGTGGAAGACAATACAGGAATAGATGGGGCATTTAATTGTTTGGAGGTAGCCAAAACCCAACATGTCGTTTGATATATGGTGCGGTTTAAAAACAGAATTTGGGCCGGGATGAGGCAAGCACGGTGCAAGGCTTCTGTGCCCTGCACCTGCCATGCTTTGGAACCCCAAATTGATTTTAAATCAATGGTGTCCCGCCAATGTTCATATCCACCCACAGCTAAGGCGTTCAAAAAGGAACCCGAATACAACAATTTGGTGTGGGTTAACATGATTTTCTGAGTAGACGAAGAATTCAATTTAAAATAATAGGACCTAGGATTAGATCTATTATAGTCTGTAAAATAAGTAAACTTATTTCTAAGAGTTTGGGAGCTACCTGGCAAAGGGGTCGGACAATGTTCCCACTGAGTGTAATTAAAAGGACCCCGTAGGGTACTTGGTTTATGGACAAAGTGATTGCCCCAATGCTGGTAACAATATAACTCGGCATAATTTGCAGAATTCATGTACAAATCTTCGGCATTAAAAGCAGCATAATATTTCAAATCAGTAAACAACGATTCAACGGCATGCAAATCCCAATCATCAGAATGATTATTACTTTTTACATTATCACCCATTGAAACACGAAGGACATTTGGTACATTAATAATTTTGGTTGGTCCATGAATTTGGAAGTTTACCGCATCCCAAACGATGCCATCAGCGACTGGAAAGGCTGAAATGTTCACAAATGTGTGGTCTCGCTTCATGATGTGAGATGAAGAATGTGGAGCCAAAGTTCCAGCGACAGAGTTCACTGCAGAGCGTTCTGGCAAATAGTGTCCATTGATGAGTAGAAAAAACACGGTGACAAAGCCAATGGACATGAAGAAAAAAATCAGGAAAAGTACCAACCAGATATATGTCCATGGGGGGATCAAGAAATTGTCTCTGAACCAGGATACAAAAATACTGAATTTGGATGGGACAAGTGATGAAGAGGAATCCGAGTCAAAGGAATAACGTGGTGGGTTCAGTGGCGTTGTTGGTAAATGAGCCACAGACTCGGTTGCGGGGTAGGTATACTCGGTCTCCTCGTTGCAGGGGGAATCCGAGCAGTCTTGCAAGTGATCAGGCAAATCTACCATCTCGAGAGAACATCAGTGACCGTTCGGGCAGGAGGGCCACGAACATTTGTCCAGCAAATGACACGACAAGAGACCGCTGGTGTAACACTATTCAGGATCGGCCAGATGTTGTAGCTTGACATTTTCCACTGAGATGTATCTGTTCTCCTTGCGACCAGGAAGCGGGGGTAAGATGACTGTACGAGTTCCCTTCAAGCCAAGGACCGGAACCGGAGCACGATAAGAGGGGCCGAATTCTTTTTTGTTCTCCACCTTCTCTCGAACTAGATCTCCAATCTTCGGAAGCCAGCCGGCAACCAGAATCTGCAGTGCAGCGTCTGTGGCTGAAGGTAAATGTGCGATTGCAAGTTTGTCTCGGGCTTCCTGTAAGTCCTGTAACATAGTAGAATGGTTATCTACATCAAAGATGGCGGATTGCGCCGCCATGTCTAGACCATCAAGGTCAGGCACAAACATTCTTATGCCAAAGAACATTTCGTATGGGGTCCGCCCACCCAGAGGTCTTCTAGGGAGATTATTAAGTGCACGTTGTACGGTATACAAGTGGGCCAGCCAGTTCCTGCCAGTACCTAAGACTCTAGCTGTCAAGGATTGCTTTAAGTCACGGTTCATTCGTTCAACAATCGAATTGCCCTCAGGCCGATATGGAGACGAAAATTTCACCCGCACCCCCAATGAACCCATTGCGTCCTTGTAAGCCTTAGAGGCGAACGCTGGACCTTGGTCAGAATGGAAGGTGCCACATGCGAAAATTCCCACAAAGACACGCAAATCCCTTATGACATTTCGAGCGTCAGCACTCCGTTGTGGCCAGACCCAGATGAACCGTGTGCACGAGTCCACTGCTACTAAAATGTACTTATATGCAGTGTCAGAAGAAAATGGACCGCAGTGATCCAGGTAAACACACCCAAAAGGTCTGTTCGAAATACAGAGCGGGGTCTGAGGTGGCCTTGTAACCGTAGAAGGCTTAATCTGTTGACAAACGTCACAGGAAAGCACATAAGTACGGGTTTGTTTATATAAACCACACCACCAGTAACGCTGCTGCAAGATGGAAACAGTAGCAGACACTCCAGCATGTGCCGAAGCCATGCCTTCGTGTGCAGCCGTTATCAAGGAAATTCTGCGGTCCGCGTTGGGAATCAGCCGATCACCAACGTCTGGAATTCTTACGTAAGGATCCTGTTCGGGACCTAATTGATAAGAGTATTTTGAAGGGAAACCCCTAGGGTAATTAGCACCTTCCTTTGTCGCAGCAATACCTGCTAGAATATCAGTATCTATTTTAGACATGGATCTGGTAACTGCTGCGACTGTGCACGTGAATACTGCAGATTTGGCAGCTTCATCTGCCAAACCGTTACCAACAGCATGTGCGCCCACACGCTGGTGACCAAGAGTGTGTACGACCTGTGTGAGAGGCAGACGTTGTTGTAGATCTGCCACTCGAACCCAAAGCATTTTATGCTTGATTGTGCTGCCTTTTGCATCTCTATAGTCATTTTGTGACCAAAAGAATAGATTGTCATTGTAAGACTGGACACAGTAGTAAGAATCACATACAATAAGAGTAGTCACATCCGGATTAGCGAACTCAAGTGCTAGCACCAATGCGCGCAGCTCGGCCAATTGTGCAGTACTGTATCCCAGTGCCTGAGTGTGCACCACAGTTGATTTGAACTTACCGTTCACAAAGGAACCTGCAACAATAGCACATGCTGCTGAATAAGCATGCTTGGAACCCGTGGCCGGTTGTGCCGAACCATCGGTATAGATAATACATTCGTAATCCTCAAGCGGTAGTAGAGACAGAGGAGGAGGATGAACGAATTCATACTGCAAAAACTCCTGAGTCTGTAGAGAAGAATCAAAGATAAAAGTGACATCCGGAGATGTCAAAGATGTTGCCCATTGTATCCAACGGGGGTGCAAAGCTTTAGAGTTCGGAACACTTGCTTTCGTCACTGCCTCCAGGGCAGGATAGGGTGTTACCACCAAAATGCGTTTCCCCTGTGCCAGTGCGCGTTCCTTCAGAATCGCCATCTGCACTGCAGTCAAAACTTTCTCCACAGAGGAAAATCGCATTTCTGCAGAAGTGTAAAGATGTGACTTGTATGCAATTGGCACTGTGTCACCTTCATTAAAGGTTAAGTAAGTGAAACCCACTGCCCCTGGAATGATTCTAATCACCAGGTTTGTGTGGTTATCACGAGTCAACAAGAATTTAGACTCTAGAAGGTCTGTCTGCAAAGACTGCAGAATGGAGGAATGCTCCGGAAGCCAGCATGACTTCGAAAAGTTAGGTTGTATCAAAGCATACAGTGGCTTGATACGCTGGGCATATTCGGGAATGTAAGTACGCCCGAAGTTCAGAAAACCAAGTAAAGACTGAAGTTTCTTCAGATTGGTCGGAGGGCACAAAAGTGCACATTTCTCTAGGAAATGGGGGGCTAAGCCCTTACCTTCATTGTTGAGCTCATAGCCCAAAAACAAAACGGTAAATTCAGCAATGTGAGATTTGGCAAAGTTAAACTTGTAACCTAAAACCGCAAATTCTAGAATAATGCGGTCCACTCGGGAAAGATGCTGGAATAATTCGTCTGTCAGATAGATATCATCGACGTATGAACATGCATCTGAGTCTATGCCGTCTAACAAAGAGACAACATGGGCAGCGAATACGCCTGGACTGTTCTTGTAGCCCATAGGTAAACGCCGGAATTTGAATAATTTTCCACCAGAGGTAAAAGCGCTCCATTGGCTACTCTCCGGGGCCAAGTTGTGCGTGTAGAATCCATTGGATAGGTCAAGTGTAGTTTTATATTTTTTACGAACAAGACTGTCTACTAACGCAGAACTATGTGTGTTTTGCACCGCAAAGGTCCGACAATGAGAGTTCAAATGTCGGTAATCCAAAACTAAGCGGTACGATCCATCGGGTTTAGAAACCGCGAAAAGGGGATTATTCATTGGTGATACGCATGTTTCAATTACTCCCTGATATTCTAACTGAGTCAGAATTTCGGAAACGGGGCCTTTTGCATCCCGTTTGATGGGATATTGGGGTTGTGGCTGTGGCAGCGACCGCAAAGGTATTTCATGGGGTGGTGATTCTTCATCCCAGCCCACATGGTTGCGGTATAACGCTGGAGCCAGGGACACTGCCCATTCAGCTGCAAGAGCCTCCGCTTTGTCCTTAAGGACATGGTGAGAAAAGCTCGGAAGGATTACCTCCTCCCCTTTATGCGCAGCAAGTACGAATGGGGGCGGCCAATCCGCCTCCGCCAACAAAATGTCGTAAGAAGAGGTCAGATTCTCCCAAAAAAAACCTTTAATAACACGCTGTATATCACCTTGAATTTGAATGACTATATTATATAATCTGTCAGGGGGTGCCACTCTGGTATCTGCTGTCTCGACAGTAATGAATGTTTCAGCTGCTGTCGCCTCCACATGAGGACGGAGTGCCTCTCGCACTATGGTAACTTCCGCGGCGCTGTCTAGGAGCGTCACTGCCCATGTCCAATTCAGGAGTCTCGTTCTCACCGTCTGTGGCATATTTTGCTGTTACAGCGGCAACTTTCTTCTTCTGAAACTGTGGGCGAGAATGTGGAAATTCTTCTGTTTTCCCTCTGACCTGTTGTCGAGGTTGGTCTCGCCCCTGTGGAGCCTCTCGGCCCCTTCCTCTATCCTGGCGATCTCCTCCACCAGCCTGCGAAGGCGCCGGTTCCTGTAAAGAACGAGGAGAACGCGAATCAGGGACGTGAAATCTCTCTGGAGACTTAATTCTTGCCCTATCACTCAAATCATATGTGCGTTCAGAAGAGACAGAAACCGGGGATGCGCCTCGCGACCCCGACTTCGTCTGTTGCTTACCATGTTTTTTCAACCTCCAGCTCTTTTTAGTAAAAACTGGTTTCTCTTCTTTTTCAGACTGAGTTTTTGGTTGTTGTTGCGATTGTGTTTGCGTTTTAGAAAAAGGCTTAACTCCCAGGCTATTTCGGCCAATTGTTTTGTAAGCCTGGGCAATAATTTTTGGTAATTCGCGTGGCTTGTCCAATTCTGGGACCAAAGCCAAAGCATTAGCTACTTGAAAGTTAACTGCATCGCCCTTGACATTCGCAAGGATCAACTCAGCTACTACGTCGAACACTCCCACCAGTCTCATCCCTAATTCCACAGCCGCTTCAGGGCCATGTTCATCCTGCACTCGTTTAATCACAGCGGGGAGAACCGTCATGGAAGGAGTGCCGAAACACTTCGCATATACTGCGGTGAATACCCTACCCCAGTTGTTGCATGCAGTCAACTCGGGTACTAAGTCTTTTGGCAAACTAATTGTCAAAATCCTGTGTTTGTCCACAGGAGTAGTATTTGGAAAAACTGCCTCCAGCTGGTCAAACATCTCTGCAAGCCAATAAGGCAAATCGTCCTTATTTTGTGGTCGCTTGCCCATCACCGAATTAACCATGACAGGACTTATAGTTACACCGCCTGCTCCAGCTGGATGGGCTGCAACTCCAGGCGGGGCTCCCTGGATGTTGCCTGTAACATACTGTACTAAAGCTCTATGCACTCGTATTAAAGACAAATGCAAATTACGCAGTTCACCGACTGCCACCGTCATATAACGCGGATGTGGAGTATACCCGGCCAAGACAGGCCAAGTGGCCCCTTCAATTGATAAGGGGCCCAAACGCACCGCGGTAACCGGTTGGGGGAGGGCGCCATCAAACCAAACACGGTGTTGCCATGCCGTGAGCGGTACTTCAATATTCCTATATGGTCTATAGTGTTGAGGAACAATGGCGGCTTCATATTCATGGAACAAATTATCAGTCCCATCCACCGCAGGAAAAGTGATCCATGAGTAGAACACTTCAAAGTGGTAAGCTGGATCTGCTTGTACCACAAAGATCAGATCGACACCCGCGTCAGGCACTCCATACACTGTCAAGTGAGCGCGGAGCGCTGCGCGGCTATGTGCCGCAATTTGTACAGCCATTATAAGGCGAAAAGTTTACGACAACCTAATATGTGGCAGCACAATAGAGGGTATTATTTAAGAAACCTTTTACTAACTTCAAGCTTGAAAGAACCTATAAAAACGACAATATAGGAGGTATCGCCGTCACACACGCTTCCGGAAGCGTCTGTGAAGGGAGTTGTGGACAAGCACAAATACTACTCAAGCGTCTCGCAGTTAAGCAGCCCACTCGTTGGTTGCGCCATGTTGTAGGGATTCTGCACATACACAGAGCTATGCACAGGATAATAGGACCTCGGAATATAGTGGTGAGCCAACCATAAACCTTAGCACCTAAAACCCCAGCCCGACTAGCTGTAGCGTCTCATTGGCACAAATACTACCAATGATTAGACAACCCAGAACACGGTATCTCTCTCTCAGGACTCGCAGGAGCAAGAACACCCTTTCATAAATCACTCATACTTGTCCACAACGTGCGTAATAAGAGACACTGTATAGTTTAAAATATTTATTTTAACTAACGTGCTCTAAGGTACAGTACACGTGCCAGTACTATCAGCATAATGCATAAGAATAAAACAATAAGCATAGTTACAATTCCATAGAATATAAACGGGGAAAGCATTTCATAAAGCAGTGGATATAAGGTTAAATGACTTCACCACCCTCCCAGTGCTAGTAGCTAGTTTATTATAAAAACAGAAGACCTCTTGGCTTTGGCTGGCAGACCCCCATACCTCAATATCTAGATGTAAGGTTTACATCATCAGACAAGCACAGCTCTTCTCTCTGGAAAGGTTTTTCTCCAAGTGTCTCTAACAGTGAAAATCACAATATTAAAAGCACTCGAATTCCTCCAGTGCAGTGGCATTCAGTGTTATGTCTAAGTGCGAGGGGCTGACCAGATCAGCAAGAACAAGGGACATTGTTTTTCGACCTTGTACATGATGTGCAGACACAACCCAAAGGGAATAGGAAAAAAGGTGAAAGGCAGATAGTCCCAAAATAGCAGAGGCTGGAGGGCAAAGGCAGAATGTAGCGTGCGCAAAGAGGCATCATGGCAGCCAGGCCTAAGCTAACTTAGCAATGCAGATCACGAGTCCACAATCCACACGACAGGATGGGCACTTTATCTTTTTCTACACAACTAGCTCCTGCGTGCCCCAACAATACAAAGAATGATGGAGGTTCTGAATGTTCAGGATGCTAGAGGGCATCATGAATTTCTACAGAATCTGTCAAAATTGCAGTTTAATCCATCACAAGATCGCTGCTTCACAGGCGCTCATTTCAGGTCAGATTTGCAGATTTTCTTTCTTCCAATGCACAGAACTCTGAGACTCTGACAGTTTGTTTGATTTGTAATGGAAAAGAAGCTAGATCCAGGAAATATATGGTTAAAAACTCATGACCACGTGGCGTATTGCGTATTTACAGTACACTGGGCTTGTTTTCATCTGTGTCCTCTTTTGAGACATCTTGAATACTGCAATCCAGCATCACAAGAATTCAGTGCCATGATCCCTGTCACTCAGTCAATAAGGTAATCGATGGAATGTTGGCTTAATCCAGTATTTTTGGCAAAGTTTATCCCACTTCAATCTGACCCGGCAGTGACCTCAACAACAGATGCCAGTGCAGTAGGTTGGGGAGTCAACATTGAAAGACTTATCAACACAGGCACAGTGTTCTCCGGAAGACATCAGGAACTTATGGAGGGAACTGTTGGCAGTTTACAGAGCATTACTGTTTTTTTGTTCGCCATATGCAAGAACAAGATGTTAGAGTGATACTGGAGAACATGGTGAAGCACTCATCAAAAATTGCTGGGGCGAATCATTTCCGTTCGGTAAATCAAGTAATGATGCAGATCCTTTCCATTTAAGAAGAGCATTGCATGTGAAATGGTCAGACAATTTCAGTGCAGATGTACAGAACAGGACTATTCACCTCCTCCCAGAAGTTATCTCTATCAATTCAGTTATTTTGAGCAGATATGTCAGACATTTTGTACTTTACTCCTAGATCTATTTGTTTCTTCAATTGTCACTCAGCTTCCTCAGTTTTGTTTGCCATACCAGATGGACGTAGTATATGGGATGAATGCCTTGACAACTACATGGCCTCAGAAATTGTTGTGTGCCTGCTTGCCCTTTCAGTTAATCCCAAAGCTATAAAGCTGATTGATAGATATTGGGTGGAAATGATTGTTGTAGTTCCATTTCAGCTGAGGAGGTCATGGTTTCCTCTTCTTCAAAGGATGTCAGTCAGTATCCCAGTGTTAGCCGATTCCATCCCCTCGACATTTTCTGGGGGGTCTTCCTCCAGATAGACTCTTTCTTTCGATTTGAAAATGAGAGGAGGGGATTAGAGATCAAAGGTCTACCTCTTCACCCACCTGAGATGAATCAAAAAACTAGTAGGCTTCTTGTTAAAGTCTTCTGCTCATCATTGGAATTAATATGATAAAGGATGCAAACAAATCTATTTCCCCAGTGCATTGTTGATTGGTCTCCGTTATACAATTTGTGTGTGGGGGTTTTCAAAAAGATTTGGCAGTTTCTACCTCAAACACTTGGTGGGAAGCCATATGGCCTTTTAGGGAACCATGGGTTAAGCTAGAGGAAGAGGAAGTCTTTGCAGCTACCACATAAAAAAACTTGTTCTCGATTTGTCCCTTATCTCATCCTCTCACTTCCCAAGGGACCTTCTTCTGGTTTTGAAGACCTTGAGCCTTTAGATTCAGTAGATGTGAAATTTTAGACTAAGGCCCTCATTACTAGCAGTCTGGAAAAATGGCCCGGATTTTCCTCACCCTCTGACTTATCAATACATGGAGTATAGGTTACTTGGGGGTGTGAGGAAAATCCAGGCCATTACAAGTGGGAGCCTGAGGGTCTCCTTAGAAAGGAGTAATTATCAGGGAATTGGTCATTCGGAGTCTAATTCCCCCAGTAATTATTAATTTAACCTTCATTTTCACACATTAGATTTCAGCTACTTTCAGCAGGTAAAATCTCTGTGTGAAAGTTAACAGATCTATGAAAAAATTGCAGATCACGGAATTCCAATAGGGCCGATAATTGCTGTTACCGGTGCTACCAGAATTAAGTGGCCTCTCATAATGAAGCCCTATGAAGGTTGTTTTCTTGGTTGCCATTACTTCAGCCAGGAGGATTGGAAAGTTGGCTACTCTCTCCTGTACAAACTAAAATATTTGTCTATTTTAGAAGAGGTAATTTTAAGAACTGACCCAACCTTTGAACCTAAAGTTGTATCCAATGTTTCCCTAGCTGTTGTTTTACCTGTTTCTCTCCCTTCACCTTCTTCTCTAGAGGAAAATGTACTGCACTCACTAGCAGTGAAAGGAGCTGTCTTTATTCGGATAGATCAAAATGTTTTCAGGTTTCAGATAATCCGTTTACTTCTTTTGTTTCAGCAGGTCAATGAAGAAAGGCTTCTTCCGTTTATCATCTTAAATCCACCATAGGCCTGATATATTCACTGCTTAGATTTCCCTTTCTCAAGGAATAAAGGGTAGGTCAACGAGTAATCTTGCTGCATCCTGGGGGGAGGTTTAATGGGTTGCTGTTCCAAAAATGTGTCGAGCTGCAACATGGGCACCTATGAAAACCTTTGCTCATCATTATAGTTTGCAAGGTTTGGATTTGTTTAGGAAGAACTTTGGTTCTGGGGTTCTCAGTTCCGTTTTCTCAGAAGTTAAATGTTTGCTTGTTTTCTTTTAGAAATAAATCTCTTAGTGTTGCACAAAAGTGACTTGGTACACTGGAATTTTCTTGTTCATTTTTGGATTAATGAAGGTGGTGGAAGCATGGGTATTTCTCATACGCTATGAGTGGTACTACGACAAGAGATGTAGTGGTAATGCCCCGAGTACTTACCGGTAATCTTCATTGCTCCCTGTCCTAGTTATTCTCATCACAGTCATTACGGCCTGGCCCCCCTTAACTTTACTTGACACAGTCTTCAAAGACAAGCTTGGAATTTCAGGAGAATGCTGGCATTGTAAGTCCCATTTATAGCTCCTATGAGGTGATGGGTGGGGCCAATATCTTAGCATTTTCCTGAAACTTTTTCTTGCCTTGGGGAGGTGGCTC
Organism: Calotriton arnoldi; assembly: GCA_963921515.1. Lineage (NCBI taxonomy): Eukaryota > Metazoa > Chordata > Amphibia > Caudata > Salamandridae > Calotriton > Calotriton arnoldi. The sequence goes on along the minus strand of CAWUFW010008950.1, from coordinate 654,413 downwards.
ATCTTATAAGAAAGGACTGCGAGATTAACGAGGAATAGCATTAAGATCACAGGTAAGTGATCGGAACATTATGCAAGTAGATCTGTTTTCATTTTTTTTAAATGCAAGATTATAATTTACAGATCCAGTGGTGATGGGGTTGTGTGTTTCTCTGCCCCAGTGAGCAAAAATAAATATTTGTGATATTTATTTGACAAGTTTAATTGTTCACATGGCAAAATATATAGCTAGTGATGTTGTACAAATACAATTTACAAGTAATTATGGCAAATCAGTAATGTATGTTAATCTTATGCAGTACAAGCACTTTACTGAAACATAAATAAAGTCCTAACAATGACAGATTTGCATAATTAAATGGGACACTGCAATGGATGTTCATGCTTCCCTTAAAGGAACCAAATAGACTATTCATAAGCGCAACATATCTGTGTTTTGCAATAACTCACTCACCATTTATATATACTAACTTATTATACTATAGTTTCTGTATCTCATGTTTATATTTTCCGTCCAATTGTAAATGACTGATGGGCATGTACATCTCAGGCTCTGCTGTAATTAAGATATACATATATTTTTCTTTTTTGGGACATACACTACCCAAACCACAATACCTGCCTTAACATAGGGAAATCTTTGTTTGTGTCCTGCGGTGTTCCTCCTTATTTGTTCTACCTATTTTTAATTACATGCTAGGTCAGGACATGTTGTGTTTACTTTGCTACGTATGGTGTGTTATGTTATGCTATGTTATGTATGTTATGGTAGATTGGTATGGTATGAATTATGTTGCAACCTATGGTGTTTCAGGTAATGTGAAGGTATTATATGTTATTCTTTGTTCCCAATGGCGAAAGCAACAACTTAATTGTTTAATGTTAACATTGTTGTATGTACACTTTGGACCAGCACAGTTCTAACGCTGGACCGAGTATTCTCTGTTAGAGTTCGAATGTTAGTACAGCATGGTCCATCCCACCCCTCTACTCTGTGCACTGATAACCTGCTCTCGCTGGATATACACGGAACACCGACTAATCACATATACACATGCAGGATAGCTACACAATAATCACCTGGAACGTGAGGGGACTCGGGTCCATCTATAAAAGACATAGAATTCATGCGCAGCTAAACAGACGACACGCGCACATAGTTTTCCTGCAGGAGTCCCACCTCACCACGTCCGAGGCAGCCAAACTACGTAAGAAATGGAAGGGCCAGGTTTACTCCACTTCCTACTCGGCCTTTGCCCGAGGTGCCTCCATCTGGATTAGGAATGGGATTCCCCTCAAAGTGTTGGAACAACGGACAGACCCGATGGGGAGGTACATATTAATCAGAGGAACCTTAGATGGCACACACTATGGGGCCGATTCCGATCTCGGCCGGTAGTGCTCCGAATCGGATTTGGATTTACCGGATCCGATTCGGAGCCCTGTTTCCCGACCGAATCGTACGCGGGTCCGGCCGAGCGAGTACGATGCAAGCTCCCGCAAAATCTCCGACCGACTCGTACGCGGCTTCAACAAGCTCCGACCGACTCGCACGGACACGACTCGCACCGCGCTATGGAGACGTTTCCTGGCCGGGTAAGTACGATGCGCGCCGCGAGCAGTCCGACCGACTCGCGCTGTCCGGCTCGAAAGAGCTGTCGGAGCCGGACTTTGGGGGTCCGCGTCGGACCCCCTGTACGCGTAGGCACGCGAGTCGCACACAGGGGACCCATGGGTCCCCCTACCTGTGCATGTATGCCGCAATGCGCATGGACGCGTACCCGCTGTAGGGGGCGCCCTTGTTCGCCTCGCACCCATTGAGTCAATGGGAGCCCGCGTACGCGTTGTACGACCGGCTCCCATTGACTTCAATGGGAGTCCGACTGAATCGAGTCCGATAGCATGCGAATGCAACGTACTCGTCCGGTCGGACTGCTAGGGTCCGATTCGGTCGGAATTCTCTCCGGGTCCGGCTCGGTCGGAGAGATTTCCGGCCGGAATCGGAATCGGCCCCATAGTGTTGGGGAGCATATATGCCCCTAACTTTGAGCAGGACAAATTTCTATTGAGCCTTAACCCCATACTCGCGTCCTGGGCGGCATATCCGTGGATTCTGGGTGGAGACTACAATGCAGTGCTTGATATTGGTAAGGACAGATCACACCCCCCGCTACAAGGCGCTGGCACCATCAAGCAGGCGGAAGCATTTTGCAAATGGGCGGAGGGTTGGTCACTGGGAGACGCATGGCGGCTGAAGTACCCCAACAGCAGAGAGTACTCCTTTTTCTCTCATCCGCACCAACTACACACTAGAATAGATAGGATTCTGTGTTCTATTCCTATCTCCACCCAGATAACGCATGCCACGTATTTAGGGAAGACCTTCTCGGACCACAACCCCTTAGAGGTCAAGCTAGCTTGGAGCAGAGTCCCCACCCCGGTGCCCACCAGGAAGTTATGGCCACAGATGCTGGAGGATGCGGTCTTCGTAATACTCTAGCTGAGGGAATCACAAATTATTTCACTGAAAATACAGGCACTGCTTCCTCGCCCCAGGTGGAGTGGGACGCCTTTAAAACGGTGATTAGGGGACTAGCAATTGGCACCACAGCAGGAGTAAGGAAAGACATACATGATAAAGTAAAGGAGGTGGAAAATTGATTGAACCAACACCACCTCGGGACCGGACATCGCCATCGCCATCGCCATCCCCCAAGGATACAAGATCTCCAGGAAGGACCGCCCCACCCGTCCAGGAGGAGGAATCGCCATCGTCCACAAATCCAGCCTCTGCCTGAGCACACTCCCTGACGAGCCCACAGAACTGATGGAACACCTTCACTTCAAGATACTGGCCAGCCCCACCGCCACCCTCCGAGGAACCCTCATCTACCGACCCCCTGGACCCCGCGGACCCTTCGCCAACTCCATCACGGAGATTATCTCCCCGCAGGCCATCGCATCCACCAACTACACCCTGCTGGGAGACCTCAACTTCCACCTCGACAACCAACTGGACCCCAACACCACATCCCTCCTGGACAACCTCCACAACATTGGACTGCGCCAGATCGTGACCGAGCCCACGCACTCAGCAGGACACACCCTCGACCCCCTCTTAACTACAGGAAACTCCATCACCTTCAGCCACACCACCGAACTCCCATGGACCGACCATCGTTGCGTCCACTTCACCTTCAGAACACCCACCATCCACAGACACCAGCACCTGCTTCCACGAAGAAACTGGACCAAAATCACCGACGACCAGCTCACCTCCTCACTCAACAACTCCACCCCAACCATCGTGGAAAACGACGACCCCAACACTGCAGCCCGAACCCTGCAAAGATGGATCTCAGACAGCACCAACACCATAGCCCCCCTCAAGAAAAACAACAATACCCGCGCCAAGAAAGCCAGATGGTTTACCACCGAACTTCGAGAGTCCAGAAGCACCTGCCGCCACCTCGAAAAGGCCTGGAGGAACACCAAATCCACAGAAGCCCACGACAACTTCAGAGCCGCCACCAACGCCCACCATCAACTCATCAGAGAAACGAGGAAAAAGCGATTGAAGACAGAATCTCCACCCACGCGCACAACAGCAAGGAACTCTTCAACATCATCAAGGAGTTCGCCCAACCCACTAGCGAGTCTACCGACATCCCTCCCTCACAAGACCTCTGCGACAAACTCAGCACCTTTTTCCACCACAAAATCAAGAGCATCTACGACAACTTCGACGAAGACAACCAACACACTGAACCCTCACCAACCACCCCCGACACCCGGAAACCAGCGATTGACGACTGGACAGCCCTCACCACCGAAGACACACTGAAGACAATGAAGTCAATCCACTCAGGGGCCCCCACGGACCCCTGCCCCCACCACATCTTCAACAGAGCCGCCGACACCATCGCACCCATGCTCCGCCACACCATCAACCGCTCCCTGGCGACCGCCTCGTTCCCCGACGACTGGAAACACGCCGAGGTCAACCCCCTCCTAAAGAAACCCTCAGCGGACCCCACCGACCTCAAAAACTACAGACCCATCTCCCTGCTCCCGTTCCCAGAGAAAGTCATCGAGAAAGCCATCAACATCCAACTCGCCACATTCATTGAAGAACACAACATCCTCGACTCCTCCCAATCCGGCTTCAGAAAAAACCACAGTATGGAAACCGCCCTCCTCGCCGCAACAGACGACATCCGCACCCTACTGGACAAAGGAGAAACAGTAGCCCTCATCCTCCTCGACCTATCAGCGGCGTTCGACACAGTCTCCCACCGCACCCTAATACGCAGACTCTACGACGCAGGAATCCAGGACAAGGCCCTCGACTGGATCCGCTCCTTCCTCTCCGGCAGGACGCAGCGGGTCAGACTCCCCCCTTTCCTCTCGGACCCCACACCTACCACCTACGGAGTCCCCCAAGGCTCCTCCCTCAGCCCGACGCTCCTCAACGTCTACATGGCTCCACTCGCCCCCATCGTCAGAACCTTCGGACTCAACATCGTGTCATACGCAGACGACACCCAGCTCATCCTCTCCCTATCCAACGAGCCCAACACCACCAGACGCAACTTTCGAGAAGGCATGGAAGCCGTCGCCAAATGGATGAAAAACAGCTGCCTACAACTAAACACCAACAAAACAGAAGTACTCATCATGGGCCCAAACCCCGATGCCTGGAGCGACACCTGGTGGCCCCCCGCCCTCAGAAACCCGCCAACCCCCATGGACCACGCACGCAACCTGGGAATCATCCTGGACTCCGAGCTCAAAATGGACCGCCAGATCAACTCTGTCTCGTCTTCCTGCTTCCACACCCTCCGCCTCCTTCATAAGACCTTCAAATGGATCCCCCTCGAACACCGAAAGACCATCACTCATGCCCTGGTCACCAGCAGACTCGACTACGGCAACGCACTCTACGCCGGAATAAACAAAAACCTCACCCGCAAGCTACAGAACATCCAGAACGCCGCCGCAAGACTGGTCCTCAACCTGCTAAAACACTGCCACATCTCCCAGCACCTGCGCACACTCCACTGGCTCCCTGTCGAGGCGAGAATCACCTTCAAGATGCTCACCCACGCACACAAGGCCCTCCACGGCACCGGACCAGCATACCTGAACAGCCGACTCAAATTCCACGCACCCCAAAGGACCCTACGATCAGCCCAGCTCTCCTACGCCGTGGTCCCTCGCACCAGAAAGACCAGATCGGGAGGCCGCTCCTTCTCCTTCCTTGCGGCCAAAGCATGGAACGCCCTTCCGCTCCACCTCAGACAGACAACATCGCTCCCCATCTTCGCAAGAAACCTCAAAACCTGGCTCTTCGACAGACCCCCTCCTTGATGGATGGAACCTGCACCCCCCCTCCCCCTAGCGCCTTGAGACCCTTACGGGTGAGTAGTCGCGCTTTAACAAACCCCTGATTGATTGATTGAACGCATTAGAGCAAGAAGCAGCAGTAGACCCTACTAAGGGCGCGCCGTTACAAGAGGCCCGCATCAAACATGCGGAGCTATTAGAAACTCTACGTCAAATTGATTACACGGCTTACACGCACACCAAACACGCAGAAGCTGACAAGTTGGGCCCACTTCTAGCGCGCATTATTCGTGACGAACCCCCGCAGACCCCAATACATGAGATAACCACGGTAAATGGAACCACTGTAGACACATAGCAAGACATCAACACCGCCTGTTGCGAATATTACCAAGCCTTGTACCAGCCACCACCACCAATGGCAGTCGACTCCCTCCATACTTTTTTAAACGGACTAACATTTCCAAAGCTCACTCCAGAGGTGCAGAAGGAACTCTACGGCCCCATCACAAGGGCGGAAATTAGAGAAGCCATGCATGACCTACCACGGAATAAGGCCCCGGGTCTAGACGGCCTTCCAATTGAATTCTTCACTGCATACTCAGATGCCTTAATACTGCAGCTGGAACGGCTGTACAACACTGCCATAGACACAGGGCTGCTGCCCCATACCACAATGCAGGCCTTAGTTGTCTCCCTTCCTAAACCGGGCCGATCGACGCTTGATATTTCAGGATAAAGGCCTCTATCGCTACTTACAACCGAATACAAAATATTGAGTAAGGTCCTCTCGCGCAGACTGCTCCCCTACTTACACGAGCTAATACACCCTGACCAATGTGGGTTTGTACCTGCACGAAGCACATTGCTTAATATTAGGAGACTATGTCATGTAATGGAATCCGTCCCCCCAGTCAATCACACAGCAGGATGTGTCACTTTAGACCGGAGGCAGGCGTTTGACACTCTTAGGTGGGATTATATGATCCCGGTACTGGAAACATTTGGCATACCCCCTGACTATTTAAAATGGATACAGTTGTTATATTCAGTCCCCACCGCGAGGTCCCGAACAGGCAGGCACATTTCACGAGAGTACCTCATTGGCTGCCCGTTGTCCCCTCTTCTGTTTGTGCTAGCCTTGGAGCCCCTAGCGATTAGGTTACGGCTACAGGCGGAACGGAAGGGAAGGGAATCCAACTGGGCACTACCACACATACGATATCTGCCTATGCAGATGACTTAATAATATATATAGAAGATTTGACGTCTGACCTAGCACCAATACCAGAGATTTTTACACACTTTGCACTAATTTCGGGACTTACTATTAATGAGACTAAATCACAGGCCTTTTTCTTCCACCCAGAGGGGAGCCCGACAGAGATACAGTTTGGGCAATATCACCTAGCGGTAGCCCCGCATACTTTTAAATACCTGGGTATCCAAATCTACAGAACTGCACCAGACCTCATAGAAGGGAACCTGAACAAAACTGTCCGGGTGCTCAGAGCACAGGTCACATTTTGGACGTCCCTGCCGCTCTCAGTCATGGGAAGAGTGGCGATCACAAAAATGGTAGTCTTGCCCCGCCTGTTATATTTCTTTGCAAATTTGCCAGTAGTGTTCCCGGCAGACACATTTACCTCTCTGAACAAGATATTGACCGACTTGATTTGGGGCAGTGGCCGTCGTAGAGTGGGACTGACTAAATTACAGCTGGATACAGATAAGGGAGGGCTGGGCGTCCCGGATTTTCGCGCCTATTGCTATGCGAGCCAATTGCAATGGCTGTCATTCTGGCTGGCAGGGCGCAATCTGCATGAAATTGGCTAAACAACGCGGGAACTAGAGCGAGGGGTCCTACACACACTTTTGCTGCCCCGGGCCACAATACCCTCCACCGCCCCGTCACTCCTACGTACTGCACTCACATACTGGAAACAATCTATACGCTACACACGCAATTGCCCCCCCTACTCGGACAACATGCCGTTGCTGGGGATACCTACCCCCACCGGCATACTCACTAAACGAAGAATACTGGCCTGGGTGGAGGGCGGGGTAACCACGGTGGGTGCATTGTTTGACGAAGGCACCCTCATGGATCACGGTAACTTCACTAGACATAATGGGGTCACAGACAAACTATACCTCACACACGCGGCGGTTCTGCACTATGTGAAGAAACACTGGGCCCCGCACAGGAAGCACCTGCCCAACACGAACTGGTTCACATGATACATCTCAAGGGCAACGGCCGACATCTCACCAAATGGCTATATAAAGGCATTAGAATGCATACTGGCACCACCTTGACAGAGCTGCGTACTAAATGGTCTAGGGACTTAGAAAAAGAATTGACTGATAAAGAGTGGGGATCGATACTAGAATATCCCAGGAAAATTCCACGAAATGCCAAATTCAAATTTATCCAATATATGGTCATACAGAGGGCATACCTTACACCGCGCAGACTACAGGCTATGTTTCCAAATACACAACACTGTTGCCCGAGATGCAAGGCAGAAGCAGCGGACCTGATCCACATGCTATGGCAATGCTCGGTGCTTGTGGGTACTGGACAGAGGTGGTGGAGATTATTGCAGCGGCAGCGGGTATTCCCGTGCCGAGAACAGTCGGGAATTGCCTACTAGGTATCACCAGACGCACTAAAACCCAGACAGTACAATTACGCTTCGTAGACCTGGCTCTGCTCATGGCTAAACGTGCCATCACTATGCGGTGGAAATCAGTCAAGCCTCCGCCGCTATGTGGCTGGCACGGGGAGGTGGTGAGATGGGGTGGTGCAGAGAGTGCGACAATCAGGAGAGAGGAGGCACGCGGGCTGCGTAAAAACGTAATTTCTATGGAATGGGACACCATCCTGGAAGCCTTCAAGGCACTAGCGCCGGCGCCAGTCCCTGCAGCACAAGACCACTAGGGGGTTCCCCCCCAACCCCGCTGGTCCACTCATACACCCAGTCCTCCGCTTCTTCTCCCATGACTACTCAGAGAACACAACATAGGCACGCATGTAGAATATCGAGCCCCAGCACGAAGATAGAGTGTATGCACATGCCATACCTGAGAGTAGGTTCTGATGACAATAGGGGCTCTGCCCTGGGACGGGGGGAGGGATAGGGCCAGCTGAGTTAAAGGGATGGAAGGGAGGGTAGGGGGGGGAAGTTAAATCGCTCTCATGCATCACCTTCACCTTCGCAGACCCTTGGGTACCGATGTATCAATGTTAAGTGGTTCAACAGTGGTTAAAAACTGCATTAATCAGACTATCTGCAATAATATGAATGACTGTAACTGATACAAGAAATGTTTGATATGCTATCTGAGAACCCCAACGATGTACTTGTGATTGAAGGCATGAAGAAGACTGAAGAATAACACAAATACATTTGTTTTTTTATGTATGATGCTATATTGGGAAAAGTTCAATAAAATATGTTTAAAATTTTTTTATTCTTTGTTAGAATATGTTATGGCATGTTAACTTAGCTTATGGAATGTAAGGTTATGTTCTGTAAGGCTATCTAAGCTTAGCTTAGATTTTCTTATGTTATGTTACATAATTTTAGGTTAAATTACTTTACATAGTTGCCACAAGTCACTGAGATATTTATAGCCTTATCTCCAATGTAAGGGGAAAGTTACAAGCCTAGGGACTGAGGCAAAACTGAAGGACTTTTTTCATCTTAATCAGTCAAGCACCCTCCCCCCTGAGTGCTACTGGAAGTCGGCAGCATGTGATGAAAGAGGCTAATATGAATGGTCTGCTTTTGGCTGTAATTATTTTTATGTTATATTGTAAGACTATTTCTAATTCCTATTTTCTTGCATTTGTAATCCATGCACGTTGCATCGTAAGGCTGCTTTTAGTACGGGAAGCAACTGAGGACTACCCATCTATTTGGACACATTCTTGTGGCATTATACTACCAGGTATGTTTGGCCTCAATATTCTGTATCATATGGCAGCATGTCAGAAAATGGAGAGGAAAATATCATTATGCAAAAATATTGGGAAGGTAAGGATATACTGGTAAGAATAGATTTACCATTCTTTGCTCCGCCTTTATGTACCTTGAGATTAATATATATATATCTATGTGTCTGAGAAATAGGGTTTCTGGTTGGCTAAGGTAAATACCCAAGCCAGGCAGAACCCACCACTATAGGGGAAGCTAGATACACAACAAAGATAACCTGTGCTCACCCTCTGATAGCTTGGCGCAGACCAGGCAGGCTCATCAACAGAGGCAATGTGTAAAGTATTTGTGCAACACACACACACACACACAGTAACACAATGAATACACCACAAAAAGACTGCAGACAGGGTTTATGAAAGTAACTTAGTATATTATAAACACATTAAGGCCAAAATTATATAAATACAATATATGCTTTACAAGATATCACATTTACTGATATTACTCGTTATGCTGAAGAAGCCAAGATTAAAACAATAAAAATCCACTGAGTATTTTTTGAGTTATGAGCGTTTTCACATGCAGGCAAAATACTGTGCTTAAGGTGCTAAGTGTTGGAAGAACACTTACGCTCTACCCGTTATTTATGGTCACTTTGACCGGTTTACAGTGCAGGAGACCCTTGCGATACAAAATCCAATATGAGCTAGGACTAAACCAAGGCACCCTGCGGCACTGCATGAGAGCTTGGTACAGGTCCCTCTGGACAGAGAAAGGTCTGCACAGCTCAATCATACGTGAGTGTGCGGTCGGTGATCGGAACCTTGGAGTTCAGATTTGCAAGAAAAATACTTTCTTTCAGGCTAAAACTGTGGGGTGACTAGGAGGGGGCACATCACAAAAGTAGCAGCCAGCAGGCCAGGACAGCAAGGAAGGTTGCACAGTGGCAGTCCCTCCTGCAGCTCAACAAGCAGCAGACCAATACAGCAGAGCAGTTAGCAGAGTGGCAGTCGCTCCTGGCAGCACAGCTGTTGCTTCGGGCAATGTGCAGATGTAGAGCCAGCAATGTCTGGTTACAGGTCCAAAAAGTGTCTCCTTTGGTGGGGCCAGAGCCCCAGTAATTATACCCAAAAGTGCCTTTGATGTAGGGGGTGACTTCAAAAGAATTCTCTGAATTGCACAAGGATCCCTTTCAGCTCAGTCTTTTCTGCCAGGCTTACCCTGGGGGGTAAATCAGTGTTTTGTTTGAGGACAGGACACAGACTATTCAGATGTAAGTGTGAGTCACCTCTCCCCCTTCCTGCCCAGGAAGGCTATCAAAATGCAGATGAGTGCTCAGAATGCAGATGAGCCTCGCCTTATTTATTTATTTATTTATTCATTTGTAGAGCGCCTGGTTACACCACCGGTGTGTCCCCGCGCTGAAGACATACTCTGGGGGGAGATAGCTATCATCCACCTAAACTACTATGCTGTGAAGAACTCCTTAACCTGTACGTCTATCCGGTTTGCCTGAACAGCCATGTTTTTAGCTGTCTACGAAAACTGCTTTCGCATGGTTCTGTTCTTAAATTTAGTGGTAAGGCATTCCACATTATGGCTGCACGGTACCTGAATGAGCGAGCTCCCATTCTAGATCTGAATATTCTCGGTACAGTGACCTGTGCCATCCCCATAGACCTTAGATTCCGTCCTGGGATGTAGTGGGTTATTAGCTGTTGCAAATATCTAGGGCTTTTCTTTGCTAGAATACGATGGCAGTGGCACATTGCCTTAAAAGCGATTCTCTTTTCTACCGGGAGCCAATGTAAGGCTGTCAATGCTTTCTTCGTATTCGCTCTTCTTGGCAGGCCCAGTACCAGCCGTGCTGCGGCATTCTGTACTCTTTGTAGTTTGGCAGGACCCCTTTTAGTAGCACCTAGGTAAAGTACATTCCCATAATCTAGTTGTGAAGTTATTACCGCATGTACTATAGTTTTCCGGGATTTCGGTGGTAGTAGGTCTAAGACCTTCCTCAGAATTTTCATATTCCCAAAGCATTTGCCTGCTACCTTCCGAATCTGACTTTCAAAAGTCAGCTCGGGGTCAAGCCACATACCGAGATTTTTAACTTCTAATTTGGGGAGAGGCAATTGACCTAGAGTTTCAGGCCACCACGCGTGTGACCATAAAGATGGCGTTCTGCCTACTACCATGACCTCCGTTTTACTCCCGTTTAGCTTGAGGCAGTGATTAGACATCCAGTCTGCCACCTCTTCTAAACATTTGGAGAACCGGGTCGCAGCCTGGCCTCTGTCTTGTGCTAGCATCATAATTAGTTGTGTGTCGTCAGCGTAAGAAACAATTGACACCCCATACTTCTCCACACACTCTGCCAATGGCCCCACATAAATATTAAACAAAGTGGGGCTCAAAATTGAGCCCTGTGGGACCCCTTGAGCCAAGGGAGTCTTCTTAGACAGATGGGTTTGTTGAGCAACTTGGAAGCTTCGTGTAGAGAGAAATGATGTCAACCAACTCAATGCCCTACGCCTTATGCCACACGCCTCTAGTCTTTGGATAAGAAGCTTATGGGAGATAGTGTCAAACGCCGCACTGAGATCTAATAAAATCAGTGCGGCTGTTTGTCCCTCATCTGCATATTTCCTCAATATTTCAGTGGCTATAAGAAGAGCTGACTCAGTCGAGTGGGCCATTCTGAAACCTGATTGGGAAGGATGCAGTAGATCGTTTTTATTTATGTGGTCTGTGAGTTGCTTATTAGTCGCTTTTTCCGCAACTTTCGCTACAAAAGGCAGCAGCGAAATAGGCCGTAAATTTTCCAGCACTGTGTACTCCAGTGATGGCTTCTTTTTGAGTGGTTTCACAATGGCCTGTTTCCATTTTGTGGGGACCACGCCATTTTGAAAGGAGCAGGAAATAAGATCAGAAATATATGGCATGATTACATTAGCTCCCTGCATTATAATTTTTGGTTGGGCTGGGTCCAGGGGGGATCCCGATTTTATCCCTTTTGCTATGGTGGTAATTTCTTCAAGTTCCTGTATCTTGAACTCATCCAACGTTGCTCCAACAAAGTTTGACTGGCTATCACCAGCCCTAGTAGTTCCTTCCCGTACTTCAATCGGGAAGGTGTCGTAAATTTTGGCCACTTTATCTGCAAATAATTCTGCCACCTTGTTACAGCTCTCCTCCGAGGCATCTGTATCGTTCCTATTTTCCTGTGTTCTTAAGGAGTTCAGTATCGCAAACATTTCTTTCTGGGAATTACTGGCACCTTCTATCCTTTCAGTGTAAAACTTACATCTGACTTTCTTAATTAAAGAATGGTATTGTTTTAGTTCTTTTTTATAATTTCCTTTCTACTCACTATTATATTCCTTCCTCCAGACTCTCTCACACCTTTTGCATTTTTTTGGGCTATCATCAACTCTTCATTAAACCAGGGTGTTGTTATATTTTGTCTTTTAGGAGTCCTGGTGCTCCACGGTGCTGTCTTATCTAATGCCTCTGTGATCCATGCTTCCAATTGATTGTTAGCTAGATTAACATCTATATCTAAGATGGGCATTTTCTCCATCAAGGCCTGTGTGAAAGAATTGGAGTTAAAATCCTTCCAGTTTCTCGTAGTAATTACCTTAGTAGGTTGAACTTCCCTCTTCCTGTGCGTAGGAACAGAAAACTGGACTAGATAGTGATCAGACCAGGGAATAGGCCATGGTGTCTCAACCTCTATATCCTCAAAGTTGGAAAAGATAGGATCTAGAATGTGGCCTCCTTGGTGCGTTTGAGATCCTACTCTTTGAACTAGGTTAAGGGTCAGTAGATCGTTGCGTAGGGTGCATACTTCTTGGTTCTGCGTGTTATCAAAATGTAAATTCAGATCACCTAGTACCAGAAAGTTTTTATGTCGAAGTGCGAGTTGAACTACTTTCTCTTCCAGGCTAGTTATAAATTGTGACCCTGGGCCTGGGGGACGGTAAATTAGAAAGCCGGCTAAAGTATTATGTGCTGTGTCCGATAAAGTAAAAAGAACGCCTCGCATTTGTCAAGGTCGGCCTGTTTAATTTCACACTTCATTGAGGTTTTAAAAATAATGGCTATGCCCCCTCCTGTTTGTCCTTCCCGATCTTGCCTTACTAGCATGTAATCACTGGGGATTGCATCCAGAACATCAGGGGTGGAGCTCTCATTCAGCCATGTCTCAGTCAGGAATAGAGCATCCAATGATCTTTCCCTGAGAAGGTCCTGTACCTCATATTTGTGTTTCGCTAAAGATCTACAATTTAGCAGTGCTAGCTGCAGTCTATCTTTATTATCCTTGTCATTAATAGCTCTTAATGTCTTATTGTAGTGATCGCCTTCCTGTGTTTGTGGCTGTCTAGAGGGAATGCACAAAGTGTAGGTGTCACCCAACTCAGAAGTGTATTGGAGACAGGCTATCAGGCATAAAGAGCAACACATACAGCGAAATGTCCACTTTCTAAAATGGGCATTTTTAAAACAGTAATGTTAAATTCAACTTCACCAGTGAGGAGGATTTATCATTACCATTCCAAACATATCAAATCTACTTCTCTCTGATCAGGAATTACAGCTTTAAAGTAAATTAAGGAATTCCCAATGCCGGCCTATGAGAGAGGTAGGCCTCACAGCAGTGAAAAACGAAATAGGCTGTTTGTCACAACCAGGACATGTAAAACATAAAAGGTACATGTCCTACCTTTTACTTACATAGCACCCTGCCCTTAGGGTTACTTGGGGCCTACCTGAGGGGTGACTAAGGTGTAATAAAGGGGGAGCTTCAGGCTTGGCAAGCAGTTGTAAATGCCAAGTCGAAGTGGCAGTAAACTGCACACATAGGCACTGCAGTGGCAGGCCTCAGACAGGTTTGAAAGGCTACTTATGTGGGTGGCATAATGAGTGCTACAGGCCCATCAGTAGCATTTGAAGTACAGGCCCTGGGTATATGGTATACCACTTTACAAGGGACTTACAAATACAACAAATATGCCAATCAGGTATACAACAATGTCATCATGTTTAGGGGAGAAGCACATGCACTTTAGCACTAGTTAGCAGTGGTAAAGTGCTCAGAGTCCTACGGTTAACAAAAAGAATCAGCAAAAAGGTGAGGCAAAAGGCAAAAAGTCTGAGGAAACACCACCCTAAGGATGCCAAGTCTAACAATCTGCAAGGTACATTTATGTGGAGTTAAGTAAGGTAAGTCTACATTTAACTATATCTACTTATCTTCACTACATTTGTGTAGTCCATAGTTAGGCCAGTTGTGCAGCGATATTCCGGCCACAATATTTTGGTAGAAAACCAGTTTAGATGTGAGCCAATCTAATTTGGAGATTTGTAAACAAATACAATTAAAAAAAACATTACACACATAAGGCACATAAAGCTGACTACCTCACAAGTGCATTGTTAAACTATTGCACTTAGTCTGGGGCATACACGAGTCTCAAATTGAATCATATCTGAAAACATTTGATTGATGATTCAATGACAAATGCAGCCTTTACTAAAAGTCTGAAACATGTCAGGGTGACTGATCTATAGAATGTTTAAGAATGAAACAAAGCATGCTTGCATGCAAGCTTCTCAGTGGAAGGAGATGGAAGATGTAGCCCATGTTATGTTATATTATCTTAAGCAGCATTTGTGGAGAACACACACACGATAAGGTTTCTTGACACTGGGGAATAGTAGAAATTGCACGGCCAAATGGAAGCTAATATGCAAGTTATGTTAACTGATAGGCTTGCCTAAACAGCCAAGTCTTGAGTTATTGCCTGAACCTCAAGTAATCCTGTTGTGGAGGGCAATGAATTTCAGATCAAAGGGGCTTGTATGAAGAACCTAATGCTGCCCATTCTTTTCTTATTAAATTTAGGGATGACCAATAGGTTGGAAGAAGAAGAGCGAAGTTTCTGGGCAGGGATATATTTCTTCATTCTAGTTTTATGGAATTGATGTCCCTCATCCGATAAGGCCTTGACGGTGATACAGCAGGTTTTGAAAATGATCCTTTGTTCCAGCCGAAACCAGTGAAGTTTTCTAAATAATCGGGTGATGTGACAGTTCCTAGGTTGTTTGAAGATGAGTCTGGCTGCTTGGTTTTGAACAGTTTGTAATCTGCGTAATTGGTTTTTACGAAGGCCAATATATAAGGAATTGCCATAATCAAGTCAGGAGGTTACTAATACCATGACTGCCAAGATTAGGGCCTCATAAGTTAGAAACCTAGAGATCTTTTTAATTCACTTGAGGTTCAGGAAGCAAGACGAAATCACAGATCATAAGGGGAATCTACAGAGAGAGAGTGCCATCTGTGCTATGCAGGAAGTGAACTATGACTACATTACCAAATACAATGTTTATGTGAAAAAACAGATATTATGGAATTTGACAAGAATCCTGACAGAATGTCAGTAAGTGAAATATATATTAGGATAGTACACTCAGTGGAATTCACAACTTTTATGGTGCTGCTGTGCTGTTTGGAAATAGAATGAAACGACCACCCATAGAGGGGGTTAGGACTTCATAGAAACTTGATGCAAAGATTCAAACGATACAAAAAAAGAGTGTCAAGAAACCAGGTCAACTTAAAGACCTCAACAATACGAGGTGGCAAGCCAGCAAGCCCACCAGCTATTAAATTAAGGGATGAGTATACAAGGACCTTGGGGGTTGTTGAGTTTAATTCATTATAAAGGCACTAAGAATGGAAATAGGTTAAATGAGAGTGAGTCAAATACAGCAAAACTTGACTTAGTTGGCTTTGCCAGGTTGAATTTGCATTCCAAGTAAGCATTGATTCTATTTGTTTATTAATTTTTTCATTGGCTTCCGACAACTTCCAAACAACAGTCAATACAAATTCAAAAAATTATAAAACACTTCCTACAATTATTCAAATATATGCCCAAAGCGAATGTAACTTCTGAACATTATTCATGTCCCAACAATGTGATCAAATCCAGGCAGTTATATATCTCAAATTTAAGTAACCACAGCCTCAAATATAATCGATGAGGAAAATATCCACACATTAATCCACACAGTCCTGGGATTTCCAAGTTTAATATTACCCAGAAAAACTGGGTCTGTGTGGGTATTTCACACTTAATGGGAATTAACTTAGAAATTATATATTTAGGTAGAGGGATATTGACCGAAAACTTTATATCCGCCCACACGGTATCCATGAAAAATAACTCCGACTCACTCAAAATGGGAGTCTTTCACAGCTACTCCTTACCTAATCTCATGAACGCAGGAAAAGAATCAGGAGGAACAGAAGTCAGCATGAGGCTCAATCAGAGTTGTGGGATGCGTAAATGTAGTCTTCCAGTTTTTTACTTAGTCTCTTATACTGGGGATAGCTAGTTGGAAAATATTTTCTGTTTTTCTACACCAGAGAACCGAGGTAAAGAATAATAACACAATTTTTCCAGGACTGAACAATGCTGTCACGTGGAGAAGCCAGTATTAGAATTCATGTCTCCTACAACTGCAGACAAAGTATGCATTCAGGCCCATGGCAGGGGTAGAGCTTTTAAGCAAATGACTAGGTGAATAAACAAAATGTTTCATCATGAAAATGGATCTTCAAAGACAGGTGCAAAGTAATGTTAAGTGTGTGGAGCACTGTCATATACATGAGTTGCGCCATACCGCATAGAACATACGGGCGTACTCTCCAACAGAATTTAGGCGTTCAGACTACACGCCCATCACTTCACACTAGGCAGTGTGTGCATATGAGAACTTAGAGTTTTCCTACTTTGCACGACAACAATATTACTCACCGGTTGATTAGCCCTAATGAAGTCTGCTGTTACTGAATCAGCCAAAGACGTGTTGGCGACGGCAAAATGGAATAAATTGGAGTACAAAGTGCTTAATTTGAGCCGGGGCTTTCCGGTGCTAAGCACCGGCACTTAATTGGTTTCCGGTGCTCGGCATCGGCACCTAATTGTCAACACCATACTTAGAACAGTCCCCCACATGGTGGCGCTGCCCATCTAATTTAGAGATGAGCTGAATAATGGTAGTTTTGGAATACAATATACATTAAAAATGCTAATACCTGCCTTCCCAATCATTCCTTTAGCTTGGGGGGCCTGGAATAATCTGAACTGTCGCATTTACATGCGAGAGAGATGGTTAGTAGTTGTTTTGGCGGCGATGGGTGGTGCAAGCTGCAGTGGCCTCCTGGTCAGAGCCCTGGCACTTAATATTTTACAAATTAAGCACTGAGTACAATAAAGAACACATATCGAAACCGCAATCTCAACTGTTGATTTCCTGAGTGCTCGGAGAATCCTTTCTTATATACATGAGTAGTGCTTCAGCGGAACAGGATGGACTGCCACTTTGCTCCCAAATGCAGCATGGACACAGCTCAGTGAGTTGAGCTTGTACTGCAGAGAATAATGTTGTACCATACAGTTCTCTGATATAATTCCTGAGAATGGCTAGTCCACCTTTTTCAACCGAGAGAGGTTGATAACACAAACTTCCTTTAGGTATGTGCCTAGAGACAATTCAGTTTTGAATGTGATCAATATCAACAAAGCACTGACAAAGTATTAACACATGCTGTAAAACATACTAAACAAACACAGCTGAGATAGATGAGAGCTAGACAAACCCAAGCAAAATAACACAGGATACTTGAACTGAATGTCAATGTGATACCCAGTGAATAATGCCCAGTTGTACTTGTTATTGTGCACTCTCCAACTCTCACGGTTCTACCAGGGGCGTAGTGCTCAAGAATGTGTGTTGCTTGCAAAACAGTTCATGATTGGAGCCATCAGTTCACGATTTTCTTTAAAAACAGAGTCATCACTTTTCAAAAGCACTTCCCCAATCATATTTTACAAAACAAACCTTAGAGAACAGATGTCAGGATGTGGCAAGGTCCAATAAATAGACTGTCTTAGAGACACGAAGACTTTTTCGGGCAGCCCAGAAAGTATTACAATGTCCCTGTACTTTATAGCCAGGGGTATACATACACCAGGGCCCACTTGAATTATGTGGTACAGGAGGAACTGATTGTATGGCAGGATTGATCAAAATCAGCAGCAGGAAGGTGTGGCATACGAGCACATTCTGTGGCAGTACTATTTTGCTGTTTAGTTATTTTACCACACATTGATACTCTCTGGGCAAAACAAGCATCTCGTTATTACCAGTTTATAACCTGAACAGCTGAATAACGGTTAACCTTTCCATAAATTCTGCCACCTTCCGGCACCACATGCGGTGTTTTTTAGTGACTTTCGGTCAGCCTGAGCTAGAACGAAAAAAACATTTTTTGGTTGAAATCTGCAAATTATGCAGCAGTTGGTGAGTCATATGACGAGTGCGGTAAATCGATAATTACGCTGAAAAGGGAACAACCGCGAAATTACATGATTCCAGTGGCCTTGATTATAGACCATCCTTCGACTATAAGTGCTTCAGCAAACATTTGCACAATCGGCCTGCTGCAACTGTCTACATTTTCTGAATTCTCTGTCACCAGCCTGCCCACTAAATCCCTTTTTCACTTTTCATCAACTCGCAGCAGATACATTGTCATTCGTTGGCTCCTGCTGATCTGGGCGCAGCCTTTTGAATGTTGAGAAGAGGTTTACAGGATGGCTGTGGGTTTTTTAATTGTTTGCTTTGCAATTAAAAGGAGCTGCCAAACTTATAGGTTTGTATGTGCCTTATTTGAAGAACATGCCACCCTTTCTTCCTTTTATTCCCCACACAATTCAAATGCTGTGGTGTTAAACTGCCAACCTACTTATGTGCTTTTTGTATAGCGTCTGCGTCCAGTTTTGGCGATCCATAGACAGTGGCGCAGAAAGGGTACTTTGAGCCCTAATGCAAGGAAAGAAAATAAGCCACCCGTAGATTGGTAGTAAACAACAGCTATAGTATGGGTGTTTATGGCTGCCTCAGGCCAATAGAACCTGGTGCCACTGCAGCTGCTGCACTATTGATAGCTACACCCCTATTCCAAGACCAAAAAACATTTCATGTTCCTATTTTCACCTCATTGCTTCTCATCTCATGTTTTATATCGTTGGAATGGTATTGATAAATCCTCTTTAATGGTAAAGTTGGATTTAACATGAAATGCCACTTTTAGCAAGTAGACATTTCACTGCTCTTACCTTACAGCCTGTCTCCAATACACGTCTGGAATGGGTGACAGCTACACTTTGTGCATTCCCTCTAAACAGCCACAAATACAGGAAGGGTGGGTGTGACAGAGAACTCATCTGCATTCATCTGCATTCTGATAGCTCTTCCTGGGCAGAAAGGGGGGGATCTGATACTTACACCTGAATAGGCAGTGTCCTGTTTCCCACACAAATGGCTGATTACCCCCTACTGATGGTCTGGAGCCAGAGCTGAGAAGAGAGGACCTGTGCACACTTCAAAGACCCTCCTTTGAAGTCTCCCCACTTCAAAGGCACAACTGGGCATAAGTACTGGGGCTCTGACCCGACCAAGACAGTACACTACTGGACCTGTGAAAAACTCTGCCATGATGTAAAGACTGATGTTCTACAAGAATTGCCACTCTACTTGACTGCTGCTCTGGAAGAACTGCTTTTCTGCTTTGCTTTGCTGTGCTGCCTTGCTGCCTGCTGATCTCTGCCCTGCTCAGGACAAGGACTGGGCCCATCTTTACTTGAACCCAGAGTGACTCCAAGAGCTTGCTGGCTTGCCCCTTGTTCTGAAGCCCCAGGGCCATTAAAGACTTCCTTCGACCCTGCAACCGCACCTGGACTCTGCCATCTGTGAGTGCCACCCTGCCAAGTAGTGCAAATCCAGTCGTGGGCGCTTTAAAGGTGATTTCTGCTGTGCAGAACCATCAAACTCAACTCAGTTACGACTTTGCGCTGATCGGAACTGACGCATTGCCCTTCGAGGTCGACGCAGGAGCTGATCGACGACATCGCTTTGACAGACTGCGTGGTTTGACGATGACAGACAGCGCAGCTCGACGATGACGCATCGTTTGCATCATCAACGAAGCCTTCATCGCCTGCATGGATCGAAACTGCCACATTGAGTCTTTGACGTCGACGCTTCCTCCATTCACTGTACTTTTTCAGCGGGACCTGTGTGAGTCCTGTAGCCGGCCTGCCCTCCATCACGGCCAGTCTGAACTTTGGATTTACCTCGGTTCGGCGCGACCTCAAGCGCTATTTGCTTCTAAGCACTACTTTTTTAATTATTCTTTAAAAATTCATAACTCCGGTTCTACTTATTGGATGTTTGTTGTTTTGGTCTTGTTTTACTCATAAAATATAATCTATTGTTCTAACCCAGTGTGGAGTATTTTTGTGGTGTTAAATTGTGTTACTGTGTGTGTGTGTGTGTTGCAAAAAATACTTTACACATTGCCTCTTTAGATAAGCCTGACTGCTATGTACCAAGTTACCAGATGGTGAGCACAGGTTATATTTTAGTGTGTATCTAGCTTACCCTGACTAGAGTGGTGGTTCCTGCTTGTACAGGTTGCATACTCTGACATCCAGAAACCTCATGTCTAACAATGAGTTTATGAAGCTAACTATTTTTAGAACACACCCCACTATCACCTTCCACAGTTTAGAGGGAGCTGAACTGACCTGGTGATCCTTGAAAACTGATGCAAAAGAAACAATTGATGGACGGAATGCTGGACAATGCAAACATTCACCCCCAGTCACAAGGATCTGGGTTAAATCCATCATTCTTTTGCTCACCACACCACCCCAGTTTGGACCCAGCCATATGCAAATCAGTCTTGACCCTGTTCCTTGTGGGAACAGTCCAGCCCGAACTGCCAAGCCAGGTCCTCCCTGGACCGGAAACAAGCATCCTAGGACCGGTTTCAGGGCAGCACCCTTCTTCAGCCAGGCTAGCTTGAATCCAGTGGTGTAGTGAGCACGGGACCCACGTCTGGGCATACCCTTCCCACTTAGGGTGACAAATGCAAAGAAACAATTGATGGACGGAATGCTGGACAATGCAAACATTCACCCCCAGTCACAAGGATCTGGGTTAAATCCATCATTCTTTTGCTCACCACACCACCCCAGTTTGGACCCAGCCATATGCAAATCAGTCTTGACCCTGTTCCTTGTGGGAACAGTCCAGCCCGAACTGCCAAGCCAGGTCCTCCCTGGACCGGAAACAAGCATCCTAGGACCGGTTTCAGGGCATCACCCTTCTTCAGCCAGGCTAGCTTGAATCCAGTGGTGTAGTGAGCACGGGACCCACGTCTGGGCATACCCTTCCCACTTAGGGTGACAAATGCAAAGAAACAATTGATGGACGGAATGCTGGACAATGCAAACATTCACCCCCAGTCACAAGGATCTGGGTTAAATCCATCATTCTTTTGCTCACCACACCACCCCATTGTTCTGCATTCTGTCCATCAACTGTTGTTTTTGCATTTGTCACCCCGAGTGGGACGGGTATGCCCAGACGTGGGTCCCGTGCTCTCCATGCCACTGGAATCAAGCTATCCTGGCTGAAGAGGGGTGAAACCCCGAAACCGGTCCTAGGATGCTTGTTTCCAGTCCAGGGAGGACCTGGCTTGGCAGTTCGGGCTGGACTGTTCCCATGAGGCACAGGGTCAAGACTGATTTGCATATGGCTGGGTTCAAACTGGAATGGCATGGTGAGCAAAAAACGATGGATTTAGGCCCAGATCTCTGTACTGGGGTGAATGTATGACATTGTTCTGCATTCTGTCCATCAACTGTTGTTTTTGCATTTGTCACCCCGAGTGGGACGGGTATGCCCAGACGTGGGTCCCGTGCTCTCCATGCCACTGGAATCAAGCTATCCTGGCTGAAGAGGGTGAAACCCCGAAACCGGTCCTAGGATGCTTGTTTCCAGTCCAGGGAGGACCTGGCTTGGCAGTTCGGGCTGGACTGTTCCCATGAGGCACAGGGTCAAGACTGATTTGCATATGGCTGGGTTCAAACTGGAATGGCATGGTGAGCAAAAACGATGGATTTAGGCCCAGATCTCTGTACTGGGGTGAATGTATGACATTGTTCTGCATTCTGTCCATCAACTGTTGTTTTTGCATTTGTCACCCCGAGTGGGACGGGTATGCCCAGACGTGGGTCCCGTGCTCTCCATGCCACTGGAATCAAGCTATCCTGGCTGAAGAGGGTGAAACCCCGAAACCGGTCCTAGGATGCTTGTTTCCAGTCCAGGGAGGACCTGGCTTGGCAGTTCGGGCTGGACTGTTCCCATGAGGCACAGGGTCAAGACTGATTTGCATATGGCTGGGTTCAAACTGGAATGGCATGGTGAGCAAAAAACGATGGATTTAGGCCCAGATCTCTGTACTGGGGTGAATGTATGACATTGTTCTGCATTCTGTCCATCAACTGTTGTTTTTGCATTTGTCACCCCGAGTGGGACGGGTATGCCCAGACGTGGGTCCCGTGCTCTCCATGCCACTGGAATCAAGCTATCCTGGCTGAAGAGGGGTGAAACCCCGAAACCGGTCCTAGGATGCTTGTTTCCAGTCCAGGGAGGACCTGGCTTGGCAGTTCGGGCTGGACTGTTCCCATGAGGCACAGGGTCAAGACTGATTTGCATATGGCTGGGTTCAAACTGGAATGGCATGGTGAGCAAAAAACGATGGATTTAGGCCCAGATCTCTGTACTGGGGTGAATGTATGACATTGTTCTGCATTCTGTCCATCAACTGTTGTTTTTGCCCTTGAAAACTGAGGCAGACGTCTATGATAAGCTGACCCAATTCGGTCTGGTGAAGGACTGGCCTCATCACTGTCCATTTCTATTAGGTGGTATAACACCTGACAAGACATTGAAAAAGAACCCAAATCCAAGGCCTAGGGCCTGGGCCCTATTCACAAAAACAACATTGTCAATTTTCACCAGTGGACCTGCTCCTGTATTGAAGTGAACATTTACTAGTTTTGGGAACTCACCTACATTCCCCACAGCACTCCTGGAAAGCTGCACCAGTGGCAGATGTCCTACTGGGAATGTCAGGTAACATTGTCATACCCCCAATGGAGATACAGTTAGTACAACCAATTTTAAGATATGGCAGACATCAGCGGTGATGGAAAACCACTTTTGCCTGAATCACATGATGATTTTTGACAAAGCCTCTCTTAGCTTTTGGTTTTCTAGAAACATTCACCTGGTCGCTTGCATATTTGTATTCTATTTCCAAAGACAAAGCACAATACAAACGGATAATCCCTTTTAGGTAGAGGAAAAAGGCAAGGATTTTCTTTACTTTCTGCTATATTTAACCTGCATGACACACTTAGCGTATGGTTTGCATGTCAAGGATGACTAAACAAATGGAACAGATGGTTCCAGAACACTACACCTCATTTGCAACATGGCTAGCCGTGATCTACACCCCTAGTCAATCATTCAATCAATCTGTAGATTTGTAGAGCGCTACTTGTCACCCCTGGGGGGATCCAGGAACAACACTAAAACACCTACAACATCCCTACATGAACGTCTACTATCATTTCATTGCTTTCAGTGTTCTATGCTCAGGTATAAGTAATTTTTAGGTGAATGCATTCTCTACACTTTAAATAAGGTGCTTCGAGGGAATCACAAAGCCGTTAAATGTAAAGGATGCTTTCTATATGATAATGATATCTTGCCCCTCCTCTCAGACCCAGTAAGATATGTGGAGTCTCTTCTTGGTGTTACTGATAAGAACAGTGCTGTCTTTGGTTACAAGCATAACCCTGCTAAATCCGATGTTTGTCAATGAAAAATCATGCTTTAAAGGTTACTTGTTGAATCATGGCTTAAAAGGTCACACCCGTAGGTAAAATACATTGGGATTAATATCGTAAGAGAGATAGCAGGAACCTTGCCGAGGAATGTAAGAGAGTGTGCTGTCAAGATAAATGAAGATTGTGAAATGTGCTTACCTCTTATTCCTTCACTGAGGGGACATTTTAAAACAAGAACACTTCTCTCCAAGTACCCCTAACATGCCAAAATGGAGTTCTCAGAGCTCCAACTTCCCAAAATAGCTTAGCGTTCTTTGTCCTCTCTGTCGTGAGATTTATTTCTTTTACAAACGTTTCTGATATTTTTTGCTTGAAAGACGTATTTTGATGTCTGTTCATTAACATCCCTGTTAGAAATGGGGGTCTCTAGTTGACAATGATTTGCACCTTTGTCCAAGTAGGGACCCTTCTTTCTAGTCAGGGTAAGGGGGATACACTTCTAAAATAACCCCTGCTCACCCCCTTGGTAGCTTGACATGAGCAGGCAGGCTTATCTCAGATGCAGTGTGTACAGCACTTGTGCACACATACAGTAATACAGTGAAAACACTACAAATGGACACCACACCAGTTTAGAAAAATAAGTAATCTTTATCTAAACCAAACAAGACCAAAATGACAAAAATTCAACATACAATAATCAAAATGTGATTCTTAGAAGGTAAAAACAGTTCTGTCCATAGCAAACGATAGATGCAACACTTTCAACACCAAGTACCTTGGATGCGTCACAATCATAAACGAAAACAGCCGCAGGGAAGGCGATGCATCGGTTCCTTACGCCCAGGGAAGGTGATGCATCGGTTCCTTACTTCAGGGTAGGTGATGCGTCGGTTCCTTACTGCCATGCAGGCGAGGTGATGCGTTGGTTCCTTACTGAAGGGGATGTGATGCGTCGGTTTCTTGCTGTGCAGGGAGGTGATGCACGGTTTCTTACTGCAGCCCCGGTGTTCTTGTAGATATGGCGACCCGGTGCGATATGCGGGGTTTGGCGATGCATCAGTTCTCGATGCGGCGGGGGCAACGCCGCTGCGTTGGTCTCTCCAGCCACGGTCCCACGATGCGTTGGTTCTTGCAGCCGCACAGCAGGGCCTGCGTCGGAAACGGTGCAGTGATCTCGGACTTTCGAGATCGGTGTACAGGATTCAGCGTGCAGCAATTTCTCCAGCTGCGGGAGGGCAGGCACTGTCAGTTTTTTCAGCGGCGATGTGTCCGAAACGGGTGCGGATGCGTTGTGCTTCTCTATGTTGCGTCTCTTTTCCAGCTCCCAGCAGCAGGAACAACCTCCAGAGGCCCAACACAGCAGCAGGCACCTCTTGGCAGGTCAGAACTCCCAGCAAGGAAGTTCAGGGGAGCTGGTGGTGAAGTCTTTGTGTCCCTGAGACTTCAAGCCCTTGGAGATCTTCTTCAAGCAGGATACACAGCACACAGCAATGTCTTTATCCTCTCCTTGGCAAAAACACCCACTGCCGGTCAACCCCAGACAGCACACTGCAAAGGGGCAGTACTTCTCCTTCAGTTTTCCCAGCTCTTCTCCTTGGCAGAGGTTCCTCTTGAGTCCAGAAGTATTCTAAAGTTCTGGGGTCTGGACCCCAATATTTATACAGCATTTCTCTTTGTTCTCTTGTGGCAGAGAGGCTCTGTGCTCAGTCAAAACCAGTTCTGTCCTCTCTGGTCCAGCTTCCTGGCAGGAGGTGGAGACAGCATTGTGTAAGGCAGACCAGGCCCATCCTCCCCCTACTCTAAATGCAGCCCAGGTCTATTCAGCCCAGGCCTGACTCATCCAGGAAAGACAGGACACACCTCAACCCCCCTTCAGTTGCTGTCTACAGTGAATGCAGATCCCCAGCCCCTGTCACTCCTAAGCCAGACAGTCAATCCACAAACCAGCAGAGGCGCACAGGATGGCTAAGCAAGAAAATACCCATTTTTTAAAAGTGGTATTTTCAAACACATAATATAAAAATTATCTTTACTAAAAGTTGCATTTTTATATTCTGAGTTCATGCATGCTAAACTCCATATTTCTATTTTGTCCCAGTGGGAAGTTATACTTATAAGATGTTATAAGTAAACTCCCATTCTATCCTATGGGACAGATAGACTTTCAATAGTGACAAACAAAACACACTGTAGTTCACTATCAGGATATGTCACACACATCAGTGCATGTCCTCCCTTTCACATACACTGCACCCTGCCCACAGGGGTACCTTGGGCTACCTTAGGGGTGACTCACATGTAATAAAAGGGAAGGTTAGGGCCCGGCAAGTGGGTGCACTTGCCAAGTCGACATGGCAGTAGAGACTGCATGCAGACACTGCAGTGGCAGGTCTGAGACCGCTTTGAAAGGCTGCTTGTGTGGGTGGCACAATCAGTGCTGCAGGCCCTCTAGCAACATTTGACTTACAGGCCCTGGGCACACACAGTATACTGTACTAGGGACTTAGTAGTAAGTCAAAGAAGCCTATCATGGAAACACCAATCCATATTCACAATTTAGAGAGGGAGCACTTGCACTTTGGCACTGTTCAGCAGTGGCAAAGTGCCCAAAGCATCTAGACCAGCAAAAACGAAATTCAGCAAACAGCAAAAATACAGGAGGCAGAGGCAAAAAGATAGGGGAAAACCACGCCAAGGATGCCAGGTCTAACAATCCCCCTCTATGGTTTAACTCCTTTCCGCTCGCTTGGCCACTTTCTGTAAAAAAGTTTCTGGCATAGGCTTCAAATGATGCTTTGAAATGCAACACACAGCAAAATGCATATTTTTTCCAAAGACTTAATTTAAACAGCCACTGTTGCTCCTCTTTCTCAACGGTACCATTTATGTTTTTTCCTCTCCCTATTCCAGGTGCTGTTTATTGTTGCTTTTCGGGCCAGTTCTAGGCTATTCTCGTCAGTGCCTGTGTACTTTAGATGACTGAGGTTGTCGTAGGGTGGTGCTCCATAACACACTTGTTGGACTTGGCCCTTTTTGCAGGGTCATCCCTGAACTTTTTGCCTTCCTCCTGGTATTTTTTCTGACCTGGTGTTGGTGGTTTTAGGACTCTGGGCACTTTAGCACTGCTGTCCAGTGTAAAGTGCGTGTGCTCTCTGTGGTAAACATGGTAAGATTGGTCTACACCTGTTTGGCGTATTTAATTTACCTGTCAGTCCCTTGTAAAGTGGTATCTCAGATACCCAGGGCCAGTAAATTAAATGCTACTGGTGGGCTTGCAGCGCTGATTGCGCTACCCACCAAAGTAGCCTTTCAAACCTGTCTCAGGCCTCTGCCATTGTAGGGCCTGTGCGTGCAGTTTACTGCAGCTGTGACATGGCACATAAAGTGGGTGCCACGTCTGTGACCCCCCTTTTACTGCATGTAAGTCACCCCTAAGGTAGGCCCTAGCTAGCCCTATGGGCAGGGTGCATTGTAGGTAAAAGGTAGGACAGGTACCTTAATTGTGTGACATGTCCTGGTAGTGACAAACAGCCATTTTGGTTTCTCACTGCTGTGAGGCTGCCCTCTCAGGACTGTATTGGGGATTCTCTGATAAGTGTTTCAGTGGTAATTCCTGATATGAGAGGAGCAGCGTGGTCAAGTTTGGTATGTTTGGAATAGTAATAATAAATGCTGCGTAATGGTGTGCGCAGATTTTTTATCACTATTTTAGAAATGCCACTTTTAGAAGTTGGCATTTCTTTGTGCTATATGTCTTTGAGCCTGCCTGATGTGTATTGCATGTCTGGCTCTAGAGTGACAGGGGCTGGTGAGGTGCCGTGGCTCCAGAGGAGCTGGGTGAGTCAGCACTAGGCTGAATAGGCAGATCTGCATTTGGAGTAGTGGAAGGAGTAGCCCCTGACCCTGAATAGGTCAGTGCCTGCCTTGTACAATGCTGGCTCCGCCCCCCTGTTGTGTGTCTGGGGCCAGGACCTACTCTGACAATGAGGGTGTTTGAGCACTGCATAGAAATGTTAGAGTGCCCCCCAGAACTGGTTTGGATCGGGTCTAGGCCTGAGCCAGGGGGAGAGAACAAAGACACATGTGGTATAAGTACTGGGGCTGTGACCCCATGAAGGTGTGCTTCTTGTGCTTACTTGGACTGCTGGGCGCCAGGAGGAACCGCCACAAGAGACTTCCCCTCTGCTAGGGGGCCCTTTGAGCTGGGTTGCCTGGGCTCAGCTCTGCCCCTCTAGATTTGGACTTAGCGCCTGGTGAGCGCTACATCTTTGTGACCAGAGCCCCAGAGGGGGGCCCACACCAGCCCAGGGCGTGAGGAGTGCCCCAGGTGACTGGGGGCCCGGCAGCGCTGTGCTGCAAAGTGTTCCAAGGAAATCCCGGCGTGGGGATCCCCCCGTGCTGCCTGAAAGTAAAGCGGGAGCCTATCCCGCATTTCTGTGCCTCGGAGTCCAGGCGGGAGATCACCCTGCGCTGGTGAACGCCAGAAAACGATGGAGAAGCTCGCTCCGTACTTCTCCCAAACCGGAAGTCAGGTGAAGCCAGGCAAGGAGCCTGACCTGAGGCGGGGCCGGCGGGAGCCCACCCCGCGTTGCTGTGTCCAGTGCAGAAAGGAGGGAGGAGCTGTGTCCAAGTGGTGCTCCCCCCTCCCTAATCCCCCAAAGAGTGCCGCCGGAGCCGCAAACGTTGCCCGGCAGCTGAGGAAGACGAACCGGAAGCCAGGCGGCGCTTGCCTGACTAAGGGCGGGGCTCCCCACGCAGAGGAAGAGAGCCCCGCGTGCCGGCCAGTGAAGAAGAGCCTCGTGGGCTCACCGGGTCCCAGGAGAGGAGGACCGGAGCCTCGCGGGCTTCCTCAGTGACCGCCTCCAGCCGGCTACGGGCATCTGCCACAAAGGAAAGGAGCCCCGGTGAGTGGGGCCTTTGCTAGGCACTGTTGGTGCCGATTTTCTTTCGAGAGGAGCCCCGGTGAAGGGGGCTCCCAAGGCACTATTGGTGCCAATTACAGTTCACTCAGCTGCACCTCAAGGTTGCGGGCAGCTGCAACGTGGGGGCATTCGATCTAGGAGACCAGGGTGAGTTTCACCCCCGCCTGTTCCCATTGCGCACAATGTTGTGGCTGTATCGGCAGCCAGGGGGGCCAGTGTGAAGGCCTCGTGAGAGCAAATCGCTCTAAGGGGGCATTGCAGGGTGAGCCCAAGACAGGGGCCCGCATGGGAACACTGACTGATAGGGCGCAAGGCCCTAAGGTGATGTATGCACCTGGGCAGTGTTACTATGGTGCACTGTTGATCTAGTATGATGCATAATGTGTTTATGCCCAGTGGTGATGCATAATGGGTTTATGCCTAATGTGATGCATAATGTGTTTATGCCTAATGTGATGATGCTGAGTACAGTATTTTACCAGTAATTGCTGGTTGTTTCATATCTACTACTTGTGCTTTCTAATGGTTCTGACAGTGGCCCGATTGGCCCTGTCATGTATTTAATCCCCTGTAAAATATTGCCTAGTGCCAGTTAGCACAGTGTATATTTTGTGATTATGATTCTAATGTGTTTATGAGTAATACAAAGGCTATTTTTTATATAACCTTGTGTGGAGTTTCATTTGTGGTGTGCCTAGTGTGTCGCTGCTGTGGGAGTGTGTTGCGCAAACGCTTTACACATTGCCTCTGTGATAAGCCTGACTGCTCGTGCCAAGCTACCAAGGGGGTGAGCAGGGGTTATCTTCAGCGTGTAACTCCCTTGCCCTGACTAGAGTGGTGGTTTCTGCCTGGCTTAGGCGCATGCCCTAGCCAACCAGAAATCCCATTTCTAACAACACTATAACGCATAGGTAACTGAATACGATATATAAAAGCTGCATGCACCACGAATTGATCCATGTGGCCCTCTTTCTGCCTGATTTAGATTTGTGGGGAAGTATTTTAAGAATATAGGGCCAACCATTCATTTTAAACCTCCGGCAATGTTAATCCATGCACACACAGTTACCACTCTGACAAAGGGGAAGCAAAAAGGAGTTTTGTTATGTCTCTTGTCTGCAAACAAGCGACACTAAAACAAACTTAATCTGGCCACAGAAGACTGGGTGTTTAACAAGTAACGAATTGTTTATGGAAAATGATGTGTTTAGGGAAAGTAAAATTGAGAAGTGCAGGATACTGAAGGAAAATCACGATGCAATATATAACACTGCTGAATAAATGACTGTCTTGTTCATTTTTAACTACTGTAATACACTTCTGTTTATATGACGCTCTGGTTCCTCCTTTGTGCCTCTGAAGACAGGAACTAATGACAAAGATGTGGGTGTTTTGCATTAGATGCATGTGTTCTAGGATCCTTTCGTCAAAGTGAGCTCCAGAGCTGGCAACTCTCAAAGACCCTAGAAGTCACATCATAAACTAACTGGGTACAAATGCTGAAACATGAGGCCCTAAAACGTCTTTTTCCCTTTCTAGCGTTGGATTTGATATTCGACATGAAGGCCTGCCGGCACCAATCCACAGATCATTTGAGATCTGAAAATTAACAAAGATTAATCAATAGTACCGAAGGCCATTGTCTTGAATCTTGGACATTTTGCGCTTTCATCTGAAGAGAGAGCAAATACAACATAGAATGAATCATACTTCTTATCATAATTTGTGTGTGTTATTCTTACAGATACAAATGGCTTTGAACTGGAAGCACAAATTATCTTTTAAACCTGTAAATCAATGTATTCACGCATAGAACTACACCAGTAATGTGTAATATAATGTAAGAGAAAAATATGGTCTTGGGTGGTTAGTGGAAGATGCAGGGTGAAAATGCCCCGAAACATTTGTACACACCAACATTCCTTTTTGGGTGTTCAAAATGCTTTTTTGTAGGCCTGGGCGGTGAACTCCGCTCCGTTCGCGGAGTTTTCACCACTCCACGCTCTGCGGAGCATGCAGAGTTCCGAAAAACTCACGTTTTTTCCTTGCTCGCACTCGCCAATGTTAAGTTGGCGAGTGCGAGCGAGGAAAATCTAACACTAGACCACCTCCCAGCGAGATTTCTCAATGTGGAAAGTCGCGGGTGGTCGCTATCGCTCGCGTTGCGAAACCTTCCATTTGGGTTGAGGAAGCTGACGCTCGAGTAGAACTTCTACTCAAGCAGAAGAAAGAAGCAGTGCCCGCCTGCCCTGTGCGTGGTGCCCTTCGGGCTGATTTTACAGTGTGAGACAAACACCCATCACTAAAAATCAGCGCGAATGGTGCGATGTAACGCACTCCGCCGCTTGCGGAACTCCGCGTAGCACATCAGGAGTTTTTTGGCACTTCGCGGAGTTCCGCAGAGCAGAACTCCACGAACTCTGCCCAGGCCTACTTTTTTGGCCCATTGCCACTCTGGAAATATGAAGAGATTTAGTTCACCAAAGAGCTGAAGTATGTTTTTCCTGTTGGGAATGGGCAGATATCACACAAATAGTGTCAGGAGTGTAGAGAATGTCGTTTCTACAAGGAGAAAAAGATTCTCAAGCTAAAGCAAAACCAAACAAAAGTTAGAAAGTGCATGTGCACCTGCTCAGATTTTTCACAGTGTGGATGTGGAGCCACGCGCCCTATTATTAATTCAAGTCAGTCTATGCAGTGCTGTTAAATTAATAGATTAACATATATCGGTATAGGGTACTAGAGAAAAATTTACATATTTTACTTGTTTAAATTCAAATCCGAAATTGACACAATAACCAATTAGTGGTGTGACTCATTCGCTCTATTTGCTGATTTCAAATACGTTTTTGCTATTCTTCAACACAATGTAAACAGAGTGTGTAGAGGATCAACAGAACATCACCAGCACCTGCAGAAGAGAGGAAAACAGTTGTTGAAACTGTAATCCAAGAAACTAGCAACATTGGTCCTAGAGAAAAACAAGTGCCGTCGCACCACGTAAGTGATAACACTACGCACTAGGGGAAAACTGGAAACAAATCAGGTGAAACGCAGGTGAAACTGAAGCAAAATAGGGGAAACATCACTAACTAACCAAATCTCTCCACAATACCAGGGCCACAAAGAAAGAAATACATTCAAAGAACTAAAGGTTTTATGCCCTGAACTCCAAACATCATCATCTTCTGTTAAACAACTCCCAGACTGCTCCATACACATAAATGGCAACACGCCTGCCCAACACTCAATCATATGAGGGCAAACTTTAGTTTTAAAACGTACATCAGATGTGGCAGTCCTGCAATATGTGGGCATTGAGAATCCAGGGCATCCCTCAGGGCATCTGGCCTAAATGAAGGCCTGGGATGAGGGTAAAATGATACCAGGCATTTCTCAGGCACCACTGCATCCCACGACATCTCCAGAGACTTCCAGAAATAAACCCTTTGCCCTATAGCAACTTAGGCATCCTAATGGAAATAAGGCATCCCATATAGGACCTCAGTACCCAAAGTCATCACGTAGCCACATATTCTAAATTATTATCCTCGTTCAATAGCTAGCATCTCAGAGCCTCATTCAGGCGCAGCATTACAGGTAGCCTTACTCAAGTGGCCACCTCTCAGAGTTATTAGCCTCCTACAAAAGGGTACATTGAAAGCTTGTTGTTCTTATTCAATATATGGCATCTCAGAATTATTAGCCTCATTCAAGAGGTAGCATCTCGAAGTTATGGTCATTCTTTAAATGTTGACATATCAAATATATCATCCTTAATCTCATAGTTATTAGCCTCATTCACGAAGCCGCATCTTATAATTACTAGCCTCATTCCCGAGCCAAGCATCTTAGAGTTACTGGTCACACTCAAAATCCATCACCTCATAATTATGGCCTCGTTCAAGAGCTAGAATCTCACAGTTACTCGCCACATTCAGGCCCTAGCACCTTTTCATTATAGGTTCATTCAAGAGCCAGCATCACATAGTTATAATCTCTCTTAAGAGCCAGAATCTCAGAGTAACTAGCATCATTTTAAAATCAGCAAGTTAGCATAACTAGCATCATTCGAAAGTTGACTTTTCCGAGTATCTAGTCTCTCTCAAGACTTAATATCTAAAATCTATTAGCCACATTCGTAAGCCGGAACCTCATATTTATAGACTCACACAAGAGCCAGCGTATCAGAGTTACTGGCCACATTCAAGAGCCAGCATGTCATTCAGGAGCTAGCATTTCAGAGTTAGTAGCAACTTGTAGGAGCCAGTGCCTCTAAATTATAGTTTCATTCATGAGACAGCAGCACATAATTATAGCCTAATTCAAGAGTCAGAATCTGAAAGTAACTAGCCTCATTTTAAAGTTAGCATCTCAGAGTCACTAGTATCAGTTGAGAGTCATTTGCCTCATCTGAGACTCAGTCTGTGTCTCCATTCTAGACCATGGAGCTCTGGTAGGGTACAAATTAAAAGTGTGGGAGCATAAGAAGTCCCTGTGGCCATCCTCTTCAATAGTCAGCCCCAACAATGCCTAGCCATTCTTAGTAGCCTGGTCAGCTTTCCTGTCGGGCCATTTGATTTAAAACAGAAAAGCATCAGCTGTCCTTTGGGGGCACCTGCAAGGACACAATCAGCATAATGGAAGGTGTATCCGAAAGCCATCTGGCCACCCTTTGCAGTTGTATGGCTATAAAGTATAGCTCATATTCAAGGACTCCTAGCCCACCCTCTGACTGATGTATGGAGTTTGAGTGTTCGTCAAATTAATGTAAGAAGTATACAATCACATTCCTAATATTGCTTTGATGCTCTGGCAGGTTAGCCAAGACGTCTAAGAGTTGTACCAGTGCCGCCATTTTTGCCAATGCTTTTCTATCCATCATTGACAGATTTAGAGTTTTCCAAAAGCCCACAACACTGCTTAATGCTGCCAACGCTGCCAATACCAATGTTGCCATCAATAATTCCAGAATTAAGATGGTAAACTGGCACTCATAAGTAGCAAAATGTATGCATGTCCTATTTAATTAAGCAGTGGGTGGCAGAGCTAGTTCTTCCTGGGATGGTCTAATCAGGAATACACTCGATTTTTACCAGTTTAGTTTAAACCGCGACTTAGTCCCAGACATTTATGATATAGCTATCAGAGGTGTCATGAGTAACTAATAATAATAATATATCATCTGCGTATAACAATATAGCATGTATCACGCTTGAGATGGATATGCCAAGGTCTCAGTCTCCAAAACTTACCTTCTTTGCAAGGGGCTACATGGCCTGAGGGAAGTTCAATGGAAATAGACGGCATTCCTCTCATGTACACCCCTACCAACTGAATGCAAGTCTGAGATTACAAGACCTGTTCGGACTTCAGCAGCATATAACAATGTCATCCATTTCAACATGCTTTCCTCAATGGCAGGTTTTTTTCAAATATTGCAAAAACAGACCTCCAGCTCACTCTATCTAAGGACTTTGCCTTACCTATAGCCGTCTCTGCTGGTTGACGTCCAGAGGCTGGGGTCATTTCAAGTACAAGGAAAAGTTGTCTTATGTTTGATGAGGTATTGCATCTCTGTCCAAAGCCCCTTTAGCTGTGTGGGTGGCTGTGGGTAGTAATCCCAGCATTCGGTTTGTAAGGGCTCTGAATATTCACCATTGATAGAGGTCTATCAGAGACCACATTCTGCTCATCCCTGCCCTGCTTGGAAGGGAAATGACTAACGCTTTCCTAGTGCAGGGAGGGAGAATGCACTTTTTGAGTTTGTGAGGATGCTCAATACCTCCTGATGAAGTGGAACTCGCCATTTTGCATTTAGAGTCTGGAAAGACGCCCAGCGTTGATGGATTACCCATGACTAGACAGTTAACTAATATGTGCCAAGTGGTATTCTAAGGAGGCATGCTCCCTCCCACATGATGTCACCATATTGCTATTATTGAAGGCAAAAATGCGACCCCCCGGATGTGGGAACATACTTTCCGCTCTCCATGCTAAACCTTGATTCTAAAATTCAAGGCAAGTTGTTGGTGAATAGAGTGCTTCAGGTTCTACCACACCTGGTTCACACAGACCGAAGTGGGTTTATATCCAAAAGAAACACTACACCCAATGTCAGGTGACTATTTCATGCCATTACCAATTTCCCCGCACAGTTGCCTGGGGTTGTGGTAGTCTCCATAGAGATGAAAAAAGCTTTTGATACACGTAAACGGAAAATATCTCTGTGCGATGCTGCAAGGTTCTACACATATTCATGAGATAGGTCAGCTTGCGATCCACAGCGATTGGAGGCCATTCAGGGATGGTGGCATCCTGGGGTCAGCAGACCACCATGTCTGTGATTGCATATAAATAAACGTTTTTTTAAAGGAAACTATATGTGTTTAAACAAATGTTTTCATTATTTGATAGTTTGTTTAAGAGTTGTCAGTGGCATTAACAATCTAAGCTAAACAATAGTAGGGAAAGTGTTTGGTTTAGAAGGAAGCAGATTTACTATTCTAACTTCAACATAAGCAGCAGTAGGGAAAGAGTTGGGCTGTGGAAGGAGTCAGATCTACTATTCACACTCCATCGTAAGCAAAAGCAGAGAAAGTGCTGGACTTTGAGGGGGTTAGAAAAAATATACCAACTCCACTCTGAGCAACAGCAGGGAAAGTGCTATACTTAGGAGAGGTTAGACTACATATTCCAACTCCACTCTGAGGAACATCAGGGAAAGTGTTGGACTTTGGAAGGGTTAGATATATACTATTTCAGCTCCTAAACATTAAAATACATTTACATATCAAACAAAATCAAATTAAATATATTTAAAAGAATAATTAAAGATACATGTAATTTAATTAAGTTAAAAAATGCAAAATTTATATATCAAATAAAATAAATATACATAAAAAAAACAAATATTTAAAATAAATATATTGTCCTCCCACTACCCAAAAAAATTAAATTAACTGAAAACACTATAAAAAAATATAAATTAATGATAAAATAAAGCAAGGAAATTTAAAACAAATAATACATACATAAATTAATTCTCAAACTTTTATAAGTAAGTAAACTGATCAACCAATTAATGATTCCTTAAAAATAACAAATAACTCAAATACCAATTAATCAATCAAATAGTTCAGATAACTTAATTGTTGATTAATATTTTAACTAACATACTTTAACATAAAAATAATTAGAATTGAAAAACAATAATATATACTTTAAATAACTCTCCCCAACCATAATCACAACCCAACAACCTGATACTAAATTAAAAATTACTAAATAATTTTTTTTTTTAATTCATTAAAAAATAAAATAAAAGTGCAACTATTATTAAAATTTAGTAACATACAAATACACAATAATATAAAGATAGATATTAGTTAGTGTTTTATATATATATATGATACAAAAGCAGTTAGCGCTGCCCTTTACGGTGCAGAAGTCTGGGGATTTGATAAACTAGATGAGCTCTGCAGGTCAGAACACAAATTCCTAAGAGACCTGGTTATGGCACCCAAATACGTCCCCCTTACCCCCTTGCTGCTGGACATGGGTAGGCGGTCAATAGGTGATGTAGCTAGGCTACGCCCCTTACTTTTTTTGGGCTCACATTAGGCGGACCCCTGAGCTCTCTCCCTACGCAGAAGCCCTTACAGAGATTATCCACCTAGACACCGGCGGGAAAATAGGCTGGATTCGCGACATCAAAAGAACGCTGTCAGCCATAGGACTTCGTGGCTGCTGGGCCAGTCAGGAACCCCAGAGGAAAGAGGAACTTAAACGCCTATACTGGGAATGGGTGGACCATCGGGAGAACTGCAAACCCAATGTGGGCAAATTGACAACAGAATTCTACTCCCATAAACAAATTAGACAATATGAGCCCTTCCTTGATTTAATCAAGGCACCAAGAGATAGAATCCTGTATATGCACTTTAGGTATGGATCCCTCCCTGTTTGCGAAGTGACAGCAAAATGGTGCGCAAGCAATGGGAAAAATTGCCCAAGTTGCAAGGCCCCGATAGAAAGCATTGCCCATTTAATGTTTGCTTGCCCGGCGTATAAAACATCATGGGCCAATTGGCTGAAACCCCTTTGTTGGCAACTGGGCACACGGGACCACTACACAGCACTGCGTATCCTCAGGTCCGACCCCAGGCCTTTCTTTGCATGCTGCGTAGCAAAATTTTTGGGACATGCCTGGCTCATAAGGTGGAAAGCCCTCTCAAGATAGACATAGTTTTTATTGTATATAGGTCAGCATGGATTTTAA
Organism: Calotriton arnoldi; assembly: GCA_963921515.1. NCBI lineage: Eukaryota > Metazoa > Chordata > Amphibia > Caudata > Salamandridae > Calotriton > Calotriton arnoldi. The sequence goes on along the minus strand of CAWUFW010008950.1, from coordinate 617,135 downwards.
GGCTACAACATTATTGCTGCTAGAATTACCATGCACAAGCACTTTATTCTTTAAATCCCCGCTGTCATGTTTAGGCAAACTTAATGCCTTTTTAGTATTGTATCAAAGCTTATTTACAAAGGTGAAGCACTGACTGTTTTTATACTGGTTTTTAAGGTAATTATGTATTTACTTATCATTGCTATTTCGTTCTTTTTTTTTCCTTTTTATTAATTTTAACATGATATATGCGTTATAGTATAAAGGGCTCAATTGATCACTTGGCTGTACCAACATCCATGTTAACCAAATACGTCGTATATCTGTATTCTCTTTTTTTAAACAACAACAATGTATTTTTATTTGTAGCTTTTATGACATTTCTGTCGAAATAAAGCTTAAATTGAATTGAATTGAATATATATATATTCACTGAAAAAACCATAGGTTTCAGGGACGTTATAGTTAGAAATTAGCATTTAAAAAAACCATAGAAATTCACTGACAAAACCATAGGTTTCAGGGACGTTATAGTTAGTTGGACATTTCACTCGTACAAAACCAGAGAAATGTGGACGTTATAGTTAGTTGAGCTAACTATAACTCGCGCCCCCGCAATGCACTGCTGATGACGTCACATATTACATCATTCATGACATGGTCAGTGACATCACTGATGATATCACTGATGACATCTCAAATGACATCACTGATGACATCACTGATGACATCATCCACGTGATAATCTGATGCACCTCCTCATACCCTAATATAACCTTTGATACACCCACTCTAAAATACAGACTACCATTTTCGAAACCATAAACACATCAATACCAGTTACTACATACCCACTCACTGATTCCTAGGTCTACACATGCGTCCACTCATTCACCCATACAGTCACTCATACATGCAGTCACTGATCAATACAGCACTATCATTTGCACTCATACACCTATACAGACACTCACACACCGCCACTCATCCATAGAGTTACTCACACACCTAGTCAATCATGCAAAGAATCATTCACACTCCCATTTACTCACCTATACAGTTATACACACACCACCTCACTTATTCATACAGATACTAACACATACTTACTCTCTTATACAATCACTGATACACCCCTGGCAGAAACCTCCGCTCCACTACGGGTAACTATGTCCAGGAGTTTAGGTACAAAAAAGTCAGACAAGGAGGACATACCTTTACGGTTAACGTGGCTCGGTCATGGAATAGACTTCCATCCTCCCTACGATCTCAATCTGATCTACAAAAATTCAGGAAAGCATTGAAGACCTGGTTATTTCCCCACTAGTGGTCACTGCTCAGTTTTTCATCTGCTGCATCTTACACAATGGCTTAGCGCCAGGATACCATTTTTGGTCACAGGGCGCTTTATAAATAACCCCTTACATTACATTACAAGCACACACTCATCCATACAGCCACTCTCACAATCACTCACTCTCACATATAGTGATTTATATACTCCAACACTCACATATACTGCCTTTTACAGATGTAGTTACTCACACATGTACCACTGAGACACCCATTCACTCACCAACACACCCATACACACACTCACCCACCCATACAGCCCTTCACAGATGCACTCTTGAACCCATACACCCAGTGAATTACCCACTCACACATCTATGCACAGAGTCACACACCCCCCACCCGCCCACACAGACACTCAGGCACCCATACAGATACTCAGACAACCAATCAATAACCCATATAGACACTCATGTAGCTACTCACTAACCAATGCAGCTGCTTACACACCAACTGACAGACTGATACAGACATTTACACAGTTTACGCACTAAACCATGCATTCAGTAAGACACGTTTAATCACTGAGTTATACAGTCAGTCACGCACCTACTAAATCATCTATTCAGACACTCATACACCCACTCATACTTCAAAACACCTTGGCATATATATATAAAACATATTTGAACTTTACAGAAACACACAGTCACTGGGTGATGTCATCAGTGATGTCATCAGTGATGTCATCAGTGATGTCATCAGTGATGTCATTTGAGATGTCATCAGTGATGTCATCAGTGATGTCACTGACCATGTCATGAATGATGTAATATGCAACGTCATCAGCAGTGCATTGCGGGGGCGCGAGTTATAGTTAGCTCAACTAACTATAACGTCCGAATTTCTCTGGTTTTGTACAAGTGAAATGTCCAACTAACTATAACGTCCCTGAAACCTATGGTTTTGTCAGTGAATTTCTATGGTTTTTTTAAATGCTAATTTCTAACTATAACGTACCTGAAACCTATAGTTTTTTTCAGTGAATTTCAAAGGTTTTTTAAATGCTAATTTCTAACTATAACGTCCCTGAAACCTATGGTTTTTTCAGTGAATTTCAAAGGTTTTTTAAATGCTAATTTCTAACTATAACATAGCACTCGCGTTTGCAGAGTGGTGGAGAAAGGTGAGCGTGGCCTCCGAACACCTCTTAGCAATCCCACTGTGTGAGATTTACTGGAGGTAACAGGAGGGGTAGTTAGCCCCCAACGTCAACCTTGGGGGCCAACTACCCCTCCTATTACCTCTAGTAAGTCCCACACAGCAGGATTGCTAACTTCTCATACTAGGCCATGCCCCCTTTCTCCACCACTCTGCAAACACGCCCCTGGCGTGTTGTAAGTTGGGGAATTAATTCCCCTTGAATACTGAGGGTCCCTGGGGGCCAACTTGCCCGCCAGGTACCTCCAGTAAGCGCCACAGAGCTGGATTGCAGAGAGGTGGACACAGGCCATGCCCCCTTTCTCCACCACTCTGCAAACGTGCCCCCTGGCGCGTTCTAAGTTGGGGGATTAATTCCCCTTGAATACTGAGGGTCCCTGGGGGCCAACTTGCCCACCAGGTACCTCCAGTATGCGCCACAGAGCTCGATTGCAGAGAGGTAGTCCGAGGCCACGCCCCCTTTTTACACCACTGTGCAAACGCGCCTCTTGGCGCACTGCTGCTCGGGGGACGAAGTCTACTTGTGTCCTGAGATCCTCAGGACACAAGAGGACCTCATCGCCCCACCACCAGTGCGCCAAGAGGCGCGTTTGCAGAGTGGTGTAAAAAGGAACATGGCCATGTGGGCCCCCCTCCTCAGGCCAAATATGGCCCCGGGGACCCCATCCCATGGGGCCGGGCCTCTCCGTTGGGGACTGTGGGGGGAGCCCAAATGACCCCACGGTCCCGCCGGCTCCCCGCCTCCTGCGGGAGCCGGCATTGCTTTTGAGCAAGGGGAGCTGCTGACATGCAGCTCCCCTTGCCCAATAGCAATCCTGCTTTGCTTGATTGAAGCGAGAGCAGGTTTCCTTCAATCAAGCAAAGCAGAGTTTGCTATGACATGGCGGGAGCCGTGCTCCCGCCCTGTCATAGCATATGGCAATGTCCCGGGGTGGGCACCCCGGGACATTGCAGTAGCCGGCCCTGGGGGGTGGCGGTCCCCAGGGCCACCAAGGGCTCCTAGAGGGGGGCCGCGCGGCCCCCCTCCCTTAATTTACATAGCCCCGGGGAGGTGGTGGTCCCCGGGGCGTGTGGGGGGCTCTTGCCCCCCACTCATCTTTTTTGCAAATTTGAAACAGAGCCCCGGGAAGGTGGCAGTCCCCGGGGCTGCAGGGAGGCCGCATGCCCCCGCATACAATGTAATAAGCCACGGTGAGGTGGCGGTCCCCGGGGCTGTGGGGACCCCCACGGGCCCCCAGACCATTATTTTATATTGCCCCCGGGACTTGGCCCACCCGGGGGCCTTTTTACTAACGGAAGCGCAGGAGCCCGCGCTTCATTTTCTGCCGAATTGTTTTTTTTTTTTAAATGCTTTTTTTGGCCCTGGGGGACCCCCTCAGCGGCCTAGGGGGTCAGGGTGTTTCTACCCTGCCCCCTTTTCTTCTTTTTAACCATTTTTTTCTGTTTTCTTGTGACTCGGTTACCAAGTCACAAGATGGCTGCCAACACATTCTGGTTTAGAGTGTTGGCAGCCAATCAGAGTGAAGCTCGTCCCCGGGAGGAGTCGTGACTCCTCCTCAGTGCTCAATATTTTTCTTTTTCTAATTTCTCAGGAACTACTGAACGGATTTACACCATTTAAAACAAAAGGTCGCTTTCTGAACCAAGACCTACCTTTATGCCAAATTTGGTGTAATTCCGTTCAGCAGTTCGGGCTGTAGCCTTGTCTAAAATTTCCTATGGAAATTAACATGGGGAAAATGTGTTTTGGGACCCCCCTTTTTTCTCGGCCGCCGGTTGATGAATCACCCCGAAACTTTCAAGACAGGAGATGACCGGAGCGGGCCATTCGTTTTGAAAATTTCGCGAAGATTCGTCAACCGGCGCCAAAGATATTGGGAAAAGAAAAAATGCTTTTTGAATAGAAACGAGGTCCTAACTATAACTACCTACTGGCGACCGCCAGTAGGTAATATATACATATAAATATATATATATATATAACACTATATATATATATATATATATATATATATTATCTACTGGCCAGTAGATAGTTATAGTTAGGACCTAGTTTCCATAGGTAAAGCGTTTTTTCTGCCACCCCTGGGGCTTCTTATTTTTAATGTGTGGGGGCCTCCAAGGCTCCCAAGCCCCGGGACCGCCACCCCGGGGCTTTTATTAATTATAATCGCGGGGCACACGGCCCCCCCGCTGCCCCGGGGACCGCCACCCCCAGGGCTTTTTTAAAAAAACATAGACCTGTGTGGGGGGGCTCGAGCCCCCCCACATGCCCCGGCGACCGCCACCTCCCCGGGGCACTAATATTTAAATGTGGGGGTCTGTAACGGACCCCCGAGCCCCGGGGACCACCACCCCCCAGGGCCGGCTCCTGCAGTGTCCCGGGGTGCCCACCCCCGGGACACTGCTGTTTGCAATGACAGGGCGGGAGCCTCGCGGCTCCCGCCCTGTCATTGCAAACTGCTTGCTTCATTGAAGCGAGAGCAGGGAAACCTGCTCTCACTTCAATGAAGCAAAGCAGTTTGCTTTTCCACAAGGGGAGCTGCATGTTAGCAGCTCCCCATGTGGAAAAGCAATGCCGGCTCCCGCAGGACGCAGGGAGCCGGCGGGACCGTGGGGGCATTGGGGCTCCCCCACGGTCCCAAACGGAGAGGGCCAACCCCGGGGGATGGGGTCCCCAGGGCAAGGAGTGGCCCGGGAGGGGGGCCACGCGGCCCCCCTCCCCAATAATAATAAAAAAAAATTTTTTTTTAAATCACGCAAAGGCCGGCCCCGGGGGATGGGGTCCCCGGGGCCATAAATGGCCTGACGAGGGGGGCCACGCAGCCCCCCTCCATAAACAAAAAAAAATATTTGGCCATGCCCCGGGGGATGGGGTCCCCGGGGCCGGAATTGGCCACGTGAGGGAGGCCCACGCGGCCCCCTTCCCGTTCATTTTTTTAAAAAAGGGGTCAGGCCCTGGGGGATGGGGTCCCCAGGGCCCAAAAAAAGGGAAAAGAAGGGGGACCACACAGCCCCCCTTCTAAAAAAAAAAGAAAAATACAAAAGAAGCGATCGTGCCAGAGGCCCCGCCCCCTCCCAGCAACACTCTGCAAACGCACCCTGTGGCGCGTTTTAAGTTGGGGAATTAATTCCCCTTCAATACTGGGGTCCCTGGGGCCAACTAGCCCACCAGGTACCTCCAGTAAGCGCCACAGGGCTGCGTTGCAGAGAGGTGGTCCAGGCCATGCCCTTTTACACCTCTCTGCAACGCAGCTCTGTGGCGCTTACTGGCGGTACCTGGTGGGCTAGTTGGACCCCAGGGACCCTCAGGATTCAAGGGGACTTTATCCCCAACTTAAAACGCGCCATGAGGCGCGTTTGCACAGTGGTGAAGGGAGGGGGCGGGGCCTGAGGTGACATGTGTGCAAACACGCCCTGTGGCGCGTTTTAAGTTGGGGAATTAATACCCCTTCAATCCTGAGGGCCCCTGGGGGCCAACTAGGCCACCAGGTAACTCCAGTAAGCGCCACAGGCCTGCGTTGCAGAGAGGTGGTCCAGGCTACGCCCCTTTTTACACCTCTCTGCAACGCTGCTCTGTGGCGCTTACTGGAGGTACCTAGTGGGCTAGTTGGACCCCAGGGACCCTCAGGATTCAAGGGGACTTAATCTCCCAACTTAAAACGGCCACAGGGCGTGTCTGCACACATGTCACCTCAGGCCCCCCCCTCCCTTCACCACTGTGCAAACGCACCCCGTGGCGCGTTTTAAGAGGTAGTTTTAATCCCCCTGCCCTATTATGTACTAGGGCCTTACAGAGGAGGTCATGCTAATCACAGGGGTACCCCAATGCATAGTGTTCCCTAGTGTATGTAGGTGTTTTCACTGTATTCGAAGTGTCTTTTAGCATAGCACTGGCTCTAGGCCTAGTTACTCAGAGTCAGTTACCACCAGTACCGTCTGAAAAAGTTGTGGGCACAGGATGATTTTGCAACAAGGCCTCTTTCTGCTCCTCTGTTGGTTCTTTCTGCACATGTCTTGCTTCTTCCTGCTCTTTTCTTCGTCTTTGTGGACTTCTGTTGCTTCTTTCTGCATTTCTTTTGCTTCTTTCTGTGCGCTTTTTCTTCTTTCTTCACATGTCCTACCTCTGTAGGCATAGTTAGAAACTAGCATTTAAAAACCTTTGAAATTCACTTAAAAAACCATAGGTTTCAGGCACGTTATAGTTAGAAATTAGCATTTAAAAAACCTTTGAAATTCACTGAAAAAACCATAGGTTTCAGGCACGTTATAGTTAGAAATTAGCATTTAAAAAACCTTAGAAATTCACTGAAAAAACCATAGGTTTCAGGCACGTTATAGTTAGAGATTAGCATTTAAAAAACCTTTGAAATTCACTGAAAAAACCATAGGTTTCAGACACGTTATAGTTAGAAATTAGCATTTAAAAGACCTTAGAAATTCACTGAAAAAACCATAGGTTTTAGGGACAGTTATAGTTAGTTGGACATTTCACTCGTACAAAACCATAGAAATTCCCCCGTTATAGTTAGTTCAGCTAACTATAACTCGCGCCCCCGCAATGCACTGCTGATGACGTCACATATTACATCACTCATGACATGGTCAGTGACATCACTGATGACATCACTGATGACATTGTGTTTCTGTAAAGTTTAAATATGTTTAATATATATAGGGAAAGGCGTATTGAAGAATGAGTGGGTGTATAAGTGTCTGAATGGATGATTTAGTAGGTGCGTGACTGAGTCTATAAGTAAGTGATTAAACGTATCTTACTGAATGCATGGGTTAGTGACTAAAATGCATGGGTTAGTGACTAAAATGTCTGTATCCGTCTGTCTGTTGGTGTGTAAGCAGCTGCATGGGTTTGTGAATAGCTACATGAGTGTCTATATGAGTTATTGATTGGTTGTGTGAGTATCTGTATGGGTGCCTGAGTGTTTGTGTGGGTGGGGTGTGTGTGACTCTGTGCATAGATGTGTGAGTGGGTGATTCACTGGGTGCATGGTTTCAACAGTGCATCTGTGATGGACTGTATGGGTGGGTGAGTGTGTGTATGGGTGTGTTAGTGAGTGAATGTATATCTCAGTGGTACATGTGTGAGTAACTCCATATGTGAAAGGCAGTATATATGTGTGTTAGAGTATTTAAATGGCTATAAGTGAGAGTGTGTGATTGTGAGAGTGGCTGTATGGATGAGTGTGTGCTTGTATCAGTGATTGTATAAGAGTGTAAGAATGTGCTAGTATTTGTATGAGTAAGTGAGCTGGTGTGTGTATAACTGTATAGGTGAGTAAATGGGAGTGTGATTAATTATTTGCATGACTGACTAGGTGTGTGAGTACCTCTATGGATGAGTGGCGGTGTGTGAGTGTCTATATAGGTGTATGAGTGCATATGATAGTCCTGTACTGAGTGACCGTAAGTATGAGTGACTGTACGGGTGAGTGAGTGGATGTGTGTGTAGACCTAAGAATCAGTGAGTGGGTATGTAGTTATTGGTGTTGGAGTGTCTATGGTTTTGAGAATGGCAGTCTGTAATTTAGAGTGGGTGTATCAAAGGTTATATTAGGGTGTGAGAAGATGCATGAAATTATCACATGGATGATGTCATCAGTGATGTCATCAGTGATGTCATTTGAGATGTCATCAGTGATGTCATCAGTGATGTCACTGACCATGTCATGAGTGATGTAATATGTGACGTCATCAGCAGTGCATTGCGGGGTGCGAGTTATAGTTAGCTGAACTAACTATAACGGGGAATTTCTATGGTTTTGTACGAGTGAAATGTCCAACTAACTATAACTGTCCCTAAAACCTATGGTTTTTTCAGTGAATTTCTAAGGTTTTTAAATGCTAATTTCTAACTATAACGTGCCTGAAACCTATGGTTTTTTCAGTGAATTTCTAAGGTTTTTTAAATGCGAATTTCTAACTATAACGTGGCTGAAATCTATGGTTTTTTCAGTGAATATATATATATATATATAACTAATATCTATCTAATAAAAAACTATTGTATTAAAGAGAAGGATATTATATACAAATATACAAAGGAATTTAAACATATTGTATAGATTAAAAAAATACATTCTTACCTTCTATATTCTGTTCTACAATATTTTTGCATTGATGATATTTTTGCCACAACATTCTTGTATCACAATAGTTTTTCCATTATATTTTGGCGAATATTCTTGCCAACAACATGACTAACTCATTCAAGTTTTCCTTCTGCTCTTACATTTCAGCATTCTTGATCGATCTGAGTTTTATAAGCAGGGACTGCCACCCCTACTTTTATAAATATTAGGTTCCTCTGGCAAAAACTATACTATATAGTTGACCTCTCCACGTTTTTTTCAAGTTGTGGCTTTCCACCTTTTTGGGGTGCATTTCTTCTTCATGTCCTAAGCAACATATTCATACCCCTTACATTCCCATCATGGACGCATAAGGAAGCCGGACATGTATAGTGAAGATTCAAAGCCACCACTCTCCCAGGTCCCCAGTAACCAAAGTAGCAGTGCCCGTCACATGCCAACATGCCTTAGCATACCTGAACATGACTGAGCCAAACAGTACTTACACCATGTGTTCCAGTTATTAAGTTCCCAGTCACCACTGTATGGAGGCAAGGGATAGAGAAAGGAAAGGGCCACTCAATGATATCCCCACCAGCAACTCCCTTCCACAAAAAAGTAAGGTAACATTCAAGAGAATCCTGCAGCTAGTTGTATTATCTATTTAAAAGCAGCATAGTGTATATTAGATCGGAGATCATCAGACGTCCAGATTAAATCACCTATGAACTGGGGGTGAGTTTTGGATTGTTATTGTTTTATTCTAATGATTGGTCTGAGTCTGGTGTTGGAGCCATGGAGTCAGATCTGGACCCAGTTGTTTCTTTTCAGTCTTTTAGCCAGTCCTGTACTTGCTGCTTCAAGGCTGTATTTCTGCATTTCTTTCTCCTTGGGAAGGATTCCTGACATATTTGGATCTCTATTTTTTCCTACAACATTGTTTGGGACTTTGGTCTCGAGCACGGACCAGGCACACTCAGCCCTCCTGATGTGCCCCAGCCCAGTCACAGGTCCCTTTAGGGCCAGCCATTACATTTAATCTAGCCAGAAGCAAAAGCATAAAGTGCCCTCCTATCTCCACCAGTTAGCGCTTCACTGCTAGTAATGTCAATGGTACTGGGCTGCCATCTTGCAGTCAGCTGATCTTATTGGTCTCAATAATTAAATGGCCCTAGCATTTCTAGGATTATAGGTATATCTCTTTAAATGAGTAATGGTACAACTATACGTATCGAGGCCCATCCCATCAGTGGAGACTTGCAGGCACTCTACCCCACCTCTCCTCAGTGTAGAAGTCAGAAAGTCCCTGTGGTAGTACACCTTAATCAAGCCAATGCTCAATGAATAAAAGCCACTATGTCTATTGCATCAATATTTTAGACCACTCTAACCACTCGTATGTTGTGTTGTTGAGAGTGGCCTTCTGAATCGCCTGCTCTGTACTCCAGAAAGTGCGCCCTTTCAGTCGTCTTATATGTCTTCCATAGACTGGTAACATCTAAATGGAGTTCTTCCAATATTCTTTCGTTCTTTATGACTTCACAGCCAAGTTACATTGGTCATCTCATCTCATAAAGTGCTCATATCAACCACTTCAAAAGTTATCTTGGTTTCCAGAGCTTCATTTATGGCTGTGATAGGTTCTAAAATTGTATCTGTTTATCCTGAGCAGAAATCCGATCAGTATTCATACCATCATTTCTACCTCTGGTCTGGTCCCTACACGGATGTTCACAATTTCATAGTGAGCCTATGAGCCCAGGGCCATTCCTTTGACACCCTTAGGATTATCCATTTTCTTTAGTTCGTAGTCACTCTATGGGCCATTGTTTAGTGTCCAACCCAAATGTAATTTCACTTCAAGGAATCAAATTCCCTGATGCTCACAACAGGTCCACTTTAAATGTAGCTGCCAAGCATATCACAGTCAAATATGTAGATATATGGTTACCAAGGAAGGGGGGTTATAGTTCTGGAATTACGCTGACTAGTATTGGCTCGTTGGTAGTATTGATTGCTTACCCTGTGATTCGCGGTTTCAATTCCGACCGCCTAATTACAATTTAGGCCGTCGGAATTGAAACCGGCCGGTCATTCCGGCTGGCTTCCGACAGGCTCCAGGAGCCCGTTGGCCAGTTGAGACCGGCCCGTAATCCCAATGGACGGCGTTTCCGGCGTTGGGATTACAATGCTCCGTTTCCGATAGGCTTTCCATGCTGGGCTTTCCGACATGGAAAGCCTGTCGGAAAGCAAGTTTGGGGGCCCCTAGCAGGGCCCCATTCTCCATGCGGCCTCCGGTCGAGGGTTAATCCCTGCACTGTGTGGCACGGTGCAGGGATTAACATAATCTCCCATTTCTCTATGGGAGCTTGTGCTTCGGCCGCAGCACAAGCTCCCATCAAGAAATGGGAGTTTGCGACTGCACCATGTGCGGTCACATTGTAATTGCGGTGTCGGGACCGCCAACCGGAGGTCGGTCATAATCGCGCTCTAAATATTACCACCCAATCTCCCTATTAGACATACCAGCCAAAATCTTAGGCAGGGTTTTCTACAATAGAGTAGTAGAATGGGTCACTGAAACTAACGTGTTAAATAAATAGCAATATGGCTTTCGAAATGGCATATGGATGATCGATCAATGCCTCAACTTAAACCTGATCATCGGGAAATACACAGTGGCCAAGCAGTCTGTACTTTATCTAGCCTTTATTAACTTGACAATGGCCTTCGACTGTGTTAATCGGACTAAACTGCGGCAATCCATTATTAATCTGAAAATGGACCCATCCCTAGTTCACCTGTTGGTCTGCCTGCATACAGACACAAAGGCTTGAGTCAGGTTTGGTAACAAAGGAGAAGTCACAGATGTATTTAGCATTGGTTGGGAGTTTGTCAGGGGTGCATTTTAGCCCCATTCCTTTTTATTTTGTATAATAACGATCTCAGTGGGAAGCTTAGTAAGTGCACCCTAGATGTGCCGATGGTGAGTGGTTCCCCCCTTCCTGCATTATTGTACGCAGTGTTGCTTGTACCCCCAAAGCTTTGCGTCATCTAGTGCACTCCTTTGTCAATTTCATGGCCAGGCTGGATTTATTAACTAATTTTATTAAGTCTTTTATAATGACCTGTGGCTCAAAGCGCACACAACCCTTAAATATTCCGGTGGGTAAGGAAGTGTTATTAAGCACTAGTTCATTCTCTTACCTGGGGGTTACTCTCAGCTCGTCTGGGACATGGTCTGCATATATCGCACAAAGTAAGATCAAGTTCTCCAGGGATGTTGACTCCCTGTTAAGTCTTCCGTCACCCAAGGGAGAGAGGGTTCGTACACCCCTTTTGCAAATATATTGTCTTCCTATAGCAACTTATGGGGCAGGCATATGGGGCTTGGGTGACTTGATCACCCTCCAAAGGGAGGAAAATCATTTCTGTTGGAGAGTATTGTCAGCCCCCGTGTCAACCTCTAGCTTTATTTGTCACAACGAACTAGGATTAGACATTCTGAGCAATTTTGTTCGTAGCCGGCCAATTCTCTTGTGGCTATCTATCTGGAGCTCAGAAGAAGCAAAATTAACCAGAGAGATAGTTGTAGACTGTTTGGGTATGATAAGTGTCTTTTGATCTTCTGGATAGAGTACATCAAGAAATCCCTGAAAGCCTTTGGATTGGCTATGTTTTTAGACAGAACGCCACAGGCAGCCTCTGTCAGAAAGCAAGTGCAAGTCTTGCTGCTAGACGAGCTAAAGAAGTGAGGTTGAGGGCTGAAAGACAAAAATCAAGTGTTCAGCATTATTTACATCTTAATCCTGAGGCCATTTATACCAACTATTTGCAGAATACTAATAAGAGCGGGGAAAGGCTTTTACTGCTTAGCTTCCGGGCAGGTATAGTGAAATATTTTCTTTGTTTTCTGATAGGACACCAACCCCAGCTCGACTCCAGAGAATGCCCATGTACTAACTTGCACAAACAAACTATGGTACATTTATTCTTTTTGTGTGAATATTATAAAATGTATACCAAAACATTCCTCCTACCATTTTTAAGGCTTAGGAATCTACGATTTTGTATGCAAGCATATCATTTTTTACTGGCATTACCAGAGGACGAAACGGTTGGACACGTGATTTTGTTTCCTAAAGCGGCAGTCCACTCCAGGAGATTGATGCTTTTAGATTAATAATAGTAGAGTGACGAATTAGTACCTGTCTTAGTTTTATTTTCAGTTTTGTTCACCCCAGCCTGTTTTATTTAGATTGTTGGTCACTAATTTCCCAAACCTGATGATTGTGTGTATTTTATTCACGTGTTTTTAATAATTTGTATATATTTCATTGCTATTTTGCACATATCCTGCATGCTTTTATGGCTGTTCGCAGCCGAATCAAGAGAATTCCTATTCTGAACTCACTACGCCTGCCATGCATAAAACAACCATTTGCAAATGGCACTGTAAAAAAGGTAGTCAAGCAAGAGTAAAAGAGTCAGGTGTTGTTAGTTAGGGTGTGTATTGTGTGCATTGCATACCATAACTGGAAAATTTCAGTAGTTTTCTGCATTTGAGCAGAACTATAATTCAGTTTTTAACTGTGTTTCTCTTGCTCTCTCTCTCTCACTCACACACACACACACACAAAACACAACACACACACATATATCAAGTGAGTCATTAGGCCCATCCCTTATCAAAGGTAATAAATAGCATATTATAATCTGCACATCTGTATATATGGTTTATGCCATTTTAAACAAAACATATTTAACCAAAACCAGGATGCAAGGTGTTACATTTCTGCAGGAAGGAAAAATAACAATGAAGAGATATTGTGACTATTTAGAGAGTTGTTTCTCTGTATAACGCAATTGTAACATGCAGTCTGTGAGGCACTGAAAATCCTTTTTCTGCTGTCAATTTAGCATTAGATTAGTAATAAATTCAAATTAGAGCTTTGCACTGAAGTAATAACTGTGTGTTATAAATACAGTTGCTCCAAATATCATGTGTTATTGGGCGACACTAAAATGTTCACTGTTGGTTGTGTGGCAACACAAGGAGTTGGGGGACTTGAGAGTGCCAGATTCCTTAATTAGCTCAAACAGCAAGTTGGAGAGTGTGAGTATATGATGGCAATTTGAATTGTTAGCATTAGGTAGCAACAGGGCTTTATAGTTTGAAGAGATAACAGTTTAGTCAATTTGGTTAGTTAATTACCAATAACAGGAGCGGCCCGTGCAGATAAGAGCAGGTGTGCCAGGTTGGGGGGGGGGGGATTCAACAGACGACCACGAGGGAAAATTAAATAAATAATTAATTTCCCCTCGTCGTCATCTGTCGAAATCCTCCCCCACCCGGCCCCACCGCTCTTAAATGCACGGACTGCTGCTGACCAATAAATCTAGTTGTAAGGCTTTTCTGTTATAGGAAGATGGTGAACATTGGAGGGGATAAAGTACTGGAGGAGATAATACAGAGATATGTTGATAAGGCATTTGTGGTAACAACCAAATAGTTAGGGAGATGAACAGATGAATGAGTGTGGAAGTTGATTCCATTAATGAGCTCTGAGAGGAAGGAACAAGAGGAGGAAATGTATTGTTCAGCAGGTGATTCCAATGAGCAGGGGAAAAACGTGGACATTCGTAGGAAAAAGGTTGCAGAAAAAAGATGTGATTGACGAAGGGTTGAATACAGTTTGACGCATGGAAGGTCATGATGCCACAGAGACAGGTGCCCAAAAGGGAGCAGGCATAATGAGGGAAGTTAAAAATAATCAGTGTCATACTGTAGTGTCTTGTGACACATCCTCAGGGAGTGGGGATGTTGAACTAACTTGTTCATCAGACTAGGATACTGAATCGTGGATGGAGGACAGAAGGTGTAAGAGACGAAGATGGAGCAGAACACTAAAAGCGAGGATGTGAAGGGTTTGTTTGAACCTCTAGGGGATTGTATATTTGACCAATTAAGAATTCAGCACCCCTTGTCATTACAGTGGTCACTAGCAAGCATGTGGTTCAGAATAAGGTTACATGATCAGAAAGGGAGATGCCTAAGGTGGTGAATGAGATCTGAGTGTCCATGGTAGACTTTTTTGAGAAAAGTTTCTATGACTCCAGAGCTGATTTCGAAGATGTTGGTCTTCTTAGATAAATCAGGTCATGATGTAAGGAAGGGCCTGAGTAAAGGCTTAAAAGGCTGCTAGGACAGGCTATTAAATGTGCTGGGGCCATTAACAAATATATTTGATATGTTGGAGGATGCATACTTAAATGAAAAAGATACTGATGTGGGAGAATTGCGCTGATGGGTACATAAAGTGGTGTGCCTTCTAAGTAATACAAATGCAGCAATTTTCATGGAAAGGAGGAAAAGTATCCAAATGAAAATAGACCCGAAGTTATCGGAACTGGAGTACAAGGAGGTAGGCCCCTTGTATGCAGCTATGTTATGTGTAGAGGACTTTGAGAAGGATATGTCAAAATATGTTGCCACATTCACTTCTGCACAAAGAGTGCAACAAGATGCCAGGAAAGTATTCAGAGAAAATGTTTTGGTGGTGCTGGTTGAATGGGGCGGTCGGTTTCATGGTCAAGAACCAGGGAACACACGCATGTCCTTAAAGTGCACATTTGGTTTTCTGCAGGGTCCATCTACATTTTTTCCTTAGAGGCAGAAGTCACATGCATGAGGCACAAGAGGAAAGCATAAAGCAAGAGAATCATCAGGTATGTTAAAAGAGAGACTATAGTTTTCTCCCGATGTATCTGGGTAGCAAACTTGCCTACTTCACGGATCAGTAAAAGGAGAGATATCACAAGGTGTGTGGGTGTTGGAGACAGTGCAGGTGTATCAAATTGAGTTAACAAACATACCTCAGCAAATGCACGAACAAAGGGAGTTGCTTTGTGGTGTAGAGGAAATGGAGTTGGTAGATCTGGATGTTCAGGGTTCATTTTTGATAGGTACCATAGAGTTGGTGAGAGATGGTTGAAACAGTTTTATGAGCAACATTTTCTGGTGGAAAAGAAGGACAAGGAAATGAAGCAGTAATGAATGTGAAAGATTTGAAGGTTAGCGTGGTTTATCCACAATTCAAGATAGGAAGATCCATCTATTACCAGATATACTCAGGCTCTGCAGCTGGACTCAGAGACTCCCTCATCTGAACCAAAAATAGGTAAGGAGAAGTGTAGGGAACAGTCAAGGTGGAACCCATGATGAGGAAGTGGCAGTACCCTGATGCTCCACTTGCAGTGCTTTTCTATGCTGTCTGAGCCCCAATTAGGAGCATTGATGCTGCCTCTCCTATTCTTCATGTCTGATTTGGTTTGACACCAGGAGTAACTTAGAGAACTTGAGATACTGAACACCATGGTGGTACCCTCAAGGAGGTTAAATATTTCTTCAAGGTACATAGATGTGGAGTAAAGAAGAGAAGATCTGTACTTAGTTACATATACCTACCATGGCAATATAGTGGCAGTCAATATTCTGGAATCAATATTTTTGTATGTTGATACTACTTGATAATTGGCACTACACCTTCCTGCTGGATGATCAGGACATTTTTGGGATCTCAAATGTTTATTTATTAATTGATGTTTCCGTGGCCTCGCTGAATTCTACCACTAAGGTATGACTTTTGTTTTGTCAATAATACTGTGGCTGTGTTCATTTTTTTTAAAGGGGGTATGTCTTTGTGTGTTTTTCTCTCTTTTAATAGAAATATATATTTATGAAAAATGTTTAGATAAACACATCCACATTTGCCATGATTTTATGGCATATGCCCCAGTTTTATGTAAAAACACACTAATTTCAAGATTTGCAATTGTTATTAAAATATGTTGAATTTTTGTTTTTGGTGCCTTGGAAAAAACATTCTCCATGAAACAAGAGAAATAACTGACCAGAGCAAAAATTACAACAATTATGCTAAATATAGTTACCTAAAAGCAAATGATGGCATGAATGCTGTACTTGCTATAAATGTATGAGGAAAACAAAAAATATACTAGAATGCTGCCCTGAGCGATCTCAAATTGGAGAGAATAATTCAAGCATTCCTTCCATCAACTTATTGTCTGTAACTACAAAAAAATAAGTCATATTTAAATTTAATAACTGACTTATGTAATTTTGAAGATAATGCATACCACAGTTCAGGATACAAGAATTGCATATAGCCTACATGCTCACAGTATACGGCTCTGTGATTAAGTGTTTATGATATGGATGCTTGAATTGCCACAATGTTTGGTGTCTACTCCTGCAAATGCTCAACATGGAAGGTGCAAAGTTTTTACTTTCAGCAGAATGAGTGAGGAATCGACAGACTGACTTCTGTGGTAAGACCGACAACTACAATGGGGTTCAGTCACATAAAGGTTACTTTGACAATAAGTTGTAGGTTTGTTTCTGAGTATATGAGGAAGGGAATCTTATAAAAGAGCATATAAAAGTTGGGGCCATGTGTTTGAGTTTCAGTTTGAAAGGCAAGGGTTGGTTCTCTTTGCATTTGCTCCAACAGTCCCTTGAATATAGATGTA